>OX419342.1:25598906-25606406 GCA_948470475.1 Galaxea fascicularis | reverse complement strand
CCCTTGACGCGCATAATACAAACAGGAAGTCAATGCTTTTTGTCAGGTGCAAATACTAAAAGGCAAATTGTTTAAATCATGCCAATAGAACTCATTTATTTTTCTACCTTTTCAAGGTTGCTTAAACGTTCTTTATTGTTTATAAAACGGAAGTAAACGAGCTTTAATTAGACTTTGATTTCACCTCTGTTAACTTAAGCTTTTTTGTAAATTTGAATCACATACACTCTTTTTTCTTATAGGAACGTTTAATTTTGGAACTGAGACTCAACGTTTTCATGTTTTTCGCGATTTCAGGCCTGAAAACGTTCTAAAGGTGTTCTTAAATTACATGGTATACACACGATGTCGCGCCAACCAACTGCTGGTAAATTTAGCTTTACAAAAACCATTTAACATAGAGGTTCACAACACGACATAAAGTCACCAGATTTTGCAGTGAAAACGCAGAAAAAGTTCATGTGTACATAATATACTACTCATATAATAAATGAGTGAGCAAAATAATTGATGTTCTTAACTGACTCTCAGCCTGTGCTATGTTCTAAGTATTTTCTTAAAATTTGGGTTAATCTCAGCGTTCATCTAAAAAAGGTTCTGATAAAAAAATGAGTGTAATCAGTGTAAAAAATTAAACGAAGGGTAGAATTTTGTGGAGTGAATCGTTTTGTTGAAATTGAAATTTTTTCCCTTAAAGTTCCTTGCAAGAGAGTCAATACATATTTTACAAATTCCACTTTTGTTTTCCATTAAATTGGTTTATAATTTGTAACTAAGTAAACATCAGTATTAAGAATTTTATTGAAATGATCTTGGCAAATATCCAAGGTGTGAAATTCATGAGCTACCTTGCACGGGAATCCGTTAACATAAATTTAAAAAAGCAAAAACTAGAAATGCGGTATGTATCGGCACCATTCGTTTTAAAATTTGTTTAATTTTAGCTGTGAATAAGAACAGTTAGTTGGGCTTACGATCACCGATAGTCACCTTTACGAAAACAAGACTTTCCGATTTCCTTTTCCCAAGAGTATTAATAAAATCATTGTTATGTGTTTTTCAGTTTACTTTAACACCTCATATCAGTCTAATTTATGTACGAGTTCATGGAATCCGTGAGAAAATACATGTGTTGGCAAAATTAAAAAATCCTGGAGAACAACGTGTTAGATCATTCATGTACACGGTTGTTTAACAACTCGAAGTGTTTTTGTTGTTTTCTTCCGGTTTTTTCTTTCTCTATACAGTTCCTAATAGATTCGGCAAAAAAGAGGAAGCCTCATCTTTTTTATTTAATCTGAGGTTTCGTACAAGCTGTCTAAACTGTTGATCAGTTTTAAAATGGCAAAAATTTGGATGGCCTTTGTTTTGCCGTTGTTGGGAGGTCAAATAGCCATGCAATCTACTGAAGGTACGTTTGACCGTTTTGAGCGCTGTGATTACATCTAAAATTTCCGTACTTCGACTTTTTGATTGTGAACATATTTCGTAAAACGTTTTCAGAAGACATTGTAAGTTAACACACGAGGTCCTTCCGTTTGCAGTGCAAATTTTTCTGTTGAAACCAGTTGCTATAATACAAAGATTCATTTAGTCATTTCGTAGTTTTCCATGGACGAAAACTAGAAACGATAGGTGTGTTGATAATCCTTCATGATCATTGACTGTCGAATCATTTTACAATGATAATGATCTTCGCGGAAAATTATTATTAATTTTGAAGGACTAACAAAATATTACCTTTATCGGTGTAGTTTCTCGAAAATGGTGGTCTCCAACTTCCGACGCTTATTTAATCCAGTCTCTGAAAAGGTGGGTCGAAGTGGCCGCTTATTTTCAAAATTCACCGTTGGGTCTACTCAGTGAAATAAGAATAACCCGTTATCGTGCGTGATTCCTCATCTCGTGTGTTTTAGTAAGGAGCCGTAGAGCAACGGGACAATATAACAATTACAACACGTACAATCTTAAAAGAAAGGGTTGCGTACAACGATTACAAAACAACAACGTTTTGTCCTGAAGGTAGAAGAAAGGCAGTAGTCGAGGTACATACCCATTTCAAAAACTTTCTGAGTGAGTGGTTTTCGTGTTTCAGAGCTGTAATTAAGAATTCAGTACATACTCCTTATGCAAAAGATATTTAAATAGACTACCACCTTTAAACCAGAAAGGGTCAGTTTTAAATAAACCTGACTTAAAGTAATTTCCAGTAAAAAAGGTCAGTTAGTATAATTTCCGTAAGAAGCAAGGTAAAATTTTTTCGAGGATTATTAAAAACGAGAGGTTAAACTATTTCCAGGCAATAACCAGTGAAAGTCAAGCCTTGAGGTCAAGTGCAATATGGTTTTAAGCTCAATATGGTTCATTGTTATCTGAGGACAAAACCCATTTAAAAATACTTTAACCAAAGGTTCGTTTCCAAGCGTCTCCTTTAAACAGGACACCTGCTTGTACCAAATTCATACCAGGAGAAAGCAACATTTGATCAGAGTTAGATTAATACTTAACGAGAACATGATAGAAGGATGAACTGCTAAACTTTTAAATATTTTTATCCCTTATAGTAGAATATTCACCATAAACGAAACGTAAACTGCACCGTTTTCCAACACCAATATATAATAATAATGAAACAAAAACTCAATGATAAACACCATACAAGTACTTCTTTTCCTTGTTCGCATTTCTATTGTTCAACGACTGTTAAAACGATTTGCACTAGCTTGACCAATAAGGATGTTGTTTGTTACTACGTCATCGGTTAGTCTACTTTAAACTGGTCGTCTGTGTTTTTTTAGTGAACACGTTAAGACGGCGAAAAAGGCTCGAGATAAACAAAATGAAGAAGACAAAGGCCTTTTTTGTCAGTTTTGTGTTCGTCTACGCTGGCGGAATTGTGACTGGTTGCGGAGGAAAAGGTTAGTGAGCCAAGAAATCAATAGTTTTTTTCTCTCGATTTCAATACCTTATCAATGAAAAATGCCTCACAGTTTTTGAGTGAACTCGATGCAGCTAGTCAATACTGAGTTACTGACATCCATGAAGGGCGGAATAAATCGAAATTAAAAAACCTACATATTTCGATGTTTACTTACAAAAGTTACTATTTCGATCTTTGATGTATTTCGCCGGGTGTCTCGAGTGTACTATCCCTCTCGTGCTTGTTAACAGTGAAGGCTGCTAATCAAATTCCGGCTTTTAATATAGTGATGCTGTATAAAACTTGCAGACGGTAGTGGTTCCTGTCGAAATGGAAGTCCTGGAACCCAGTAAGCTAGGGACGCTTTGAACTATTTTTTCATCAATCTGTTGTCTTTCTTTATTTTTCTTTAATTTAACCGACCGACCTACTCACATGTGCAAGAAAGGAAGCCACGAAAAGCGAACCAAAAGTGCTAAAATAATGAGAATAAGATTAATAAAGTTGAAAGAAGAAACTGTCTGGTTTGTAATTTCACCTGAAAAATCTTAGTATTCCGCCTTCGTAATAACTATTTCCTGTCACAAATAAGACATATTAAGTTGTATTTTTGATTTCTCAATGAACCCAATCGTGCAATCCTCTTTTAGAGTTCCTCCAAACCCCATAAAACAAGAGTGGCATTTTATCTGTGAATAAGAGTTGCTATGTTAATTTGAGAATCAGTTTGAAGAGATTATTCCATCAATTGCATTCTATGTCTCACTTAATTTTCAAAAAAGTGACAGTTCGTTTCTACATTATTTCTTTCACAATTGAATTGGACGGGAAGGGCGTTAATAATAATAGTACTGCGGGTTACATTAGCAATAAGGTAATAAGAGACCGGACAAATATTAATATTTATTAGGTTCCTTTGTTTCTCCTGGTTATTAAATACCTTTGTTTGCAAACTGAAAAAGTAATAAACTCTAAATGAAACCTTAAATACACAGATACTATCGATGGTTCATAGGAAGACTTGAATTATACTTAAAGATTAGGAAAGGGATTTTGCTTATTTTGTGCACAATTAAGAGATTTGTATCGTTTCCCGCGCGAAAGAAATCACTTGATGAATTGGCTAGTGAAAATAATTTAATAATGAAATCAAGACGGGTTAAGGGAAAGAGTATCGGAGGATAAAAGTACTGTAGCGGAAAACGAGATATTTTATGAGTAAAAATAGAACTGTAACCAGGATAAGACATATTAAAATGTAAAAGCGTTCTCTGGTTAAAAAAGTTAAAAACAGTCATAAGCTTTCGGCTATCAGTCTATAGCCTTTAACGAATGCAAAAAAAGTAGGCGCGCGGGTGGAATATATACGAAAAGGGGGTGCGAAAAATTTTTATGAAAGTATAATACAAAAAGAGGTGTGAAAAAGGAGTGAAAAATAGTGTAAAAATCAGTCTAATTATAATAAAATGGAGTATTGCTTAGGCAACGGCTTAGAGTTATTTTCCGCGTCGACAGTTTTTGCTGTGTGCCATGATTCTAGTGTTTTTCGAACGCGGTAATACCGCTCCTTTTTCTCTAATTTTCTCTAATAATTTTTCTAATACTCACTCCTTTTTCACACCTCTTTTTGTATTATACTTTCATAAAAATTTTTCGCACCCCCTTTTCGTATATATTCCACCCGCGCGCCTACTTTTTTTGCATTCGTTAAAGGCTATAGACTGATAGCCGAAAGCTTATGACTGTTTTTAACTTTTTTAACCAGAGATATTTTATGTTTGTCAGTTAGGATAATAAAACGGAGATGTGGTAAAAACAAACCAATCAGAGTGGAAACCGGGATTTGGTCTGTTTGTAGAGGGGTTAATAATACTTACAATGTATGTTACACGTCACAAGAATCTCCAAGAATCACCGGTAAACTCTTTTTTGTCAATTCTAACATCTGAAAGAAAAATTTCATATCTCTCTGCGAAACACGCGTGCGCTAAAAACAAAAGTCACTAAACACCAAAAAACATCATAATCACCGAAATAGCAAATAATTAATATTTTATAGACAAAAACAATTTTATGGTTCTTCATCTTCGATCAACGAGGGACATTCCCGGGGGGATTCTGAAATCTCGTTGGCGTAGCGAATATTGGCCGTTCCGAAATTCAAAAGGGAACTGGGGCGAGTTTCAAATTTTGAAGTAATCGATAAATTGACACCATCACATGAAAGATAACATTGAGATTAGTCGTTTGGCCAAGTTTGACTCTGTTAGGTTGAACAGAGACCAAGTTATGGACCTTGAAACATAGCTCAAAATCCATACAAACGTCTCTTGACTAATTTTGAGGCTGCGTCCCCCAAAACCATGACGCTGTCACAACATTAGAGACATTTGAATGGATTTTGAGCTATGTTTCAAGGTCCATAACTTGGTCTCTGTTCAACCTAAAAGAGTCAAACTTGGTCAAACGACCAATCTCAATGTTATTTTTCATGTGATGGTGTCAATTTATCGATTACTTCAAAATTTGAAATTCGCCCCAGTTCCCTTTTGAATTTCGGAACGGCCAATTGCCCTCGTGCGTGCTAACCTTTATAGACGAGACTGGCTGGAGAGCTCCAGCGAAGCGCAATCAGAGCGGCACCATGGCAGAAAGTGGAGTGCAGAAAATATTGAATCTGTGCTTAAAATATGAAACTTCCACAATCACAGCCAAACATTAATGTAACTGACTCCTAAAAATATTGCTCGCGTTTTGACAGAAGAATTAAAACCAATCAGCTTCAATTAACTATAATATTTCTAGTTTTCGAAAGTTCATGCTAGTTTTGTTGATCAATTATTCGTTTTTTTTTCCTATTCCCTGATGTTTTTTTTTTGTTCATTTCTTGATCTTCTTTCGTAGGTGGAGAGTGGGATCGTTTGATCGGTAAGTAATGCATGACATGCGTGCATTTATACTGAACAAGGTTGAGTTTTAAAGTAACTTTGCAACACTTCCAAGTTTCAGATTTCTTTGACACTAATTTGTTTTTCTTGTAGTGAACTTCCTGGACCCAAGAGCGCTTCCTCGTACCGAAGACCAGGCATTGGAAGAGGGGTGGAGGAACGACGCTTCATGTGGTACTGATTAATAATTACCAATTGCAATAACAATTGCAAAAACGGTTTAACGGTAAAATGAAGATAATTAACAACTATTCACCGAAGTGGAGGTGGCTAGTGGTGGATATTTACCAAGCCGCGAATCGGCGAGGTAAATATCCACCAATAGCCACCAACACTGAGGTGAATAGTTGTGTTAATATATACTAAAACAGTGAGATAATGTAGCACAAAAAGATGATTATAACTCATTTCTTCCTTCAAAGATTACACATTTTCAGGCGCAAATTCCGCGCGAATTGCTCGAAGGTGAATAGCACAAGATATCCGAAGTTTGAGCAGCCAATCAGCGCGTGCGTTCGACGCTATCCACTGTTCAGTATATACTAACAATAATTATCTACTTATTGCGCACTCTCCGTTCAAAATCATAATAACAATGCATAACAATACAAACAAACTGAATAACAAAAAATACATAAAAATGATCCAATTAAATCTAAGGGCAACAATAAAAAACAGCCTGAATTAACTGTCAGTGCAATCCTTTACCATCTTGGTCAAGACAGTTGACATGAGTACACTTCAACCAATCAGAGTATAGAGGAGTTCAGATCCTTTGATTTAGGCAAATTATGATGTGTAAAGAGGAGCCCACCACTAGGACGTTTTTTTTTTTTTTTTTGGGGGGGGGGGACTTGGCAAGTATGTTTTGTGTTGCTTGATTTAAAGGAGGGATTTTAGGGTATTCAGAACAATCTGAAGATTCGTGGTGGTCTCCTCCCCCCGCCGGGAGTAGTGCCCGGGCATCCCGGCCGCGTAGTTCTGGACATGCATGGCATTCTTAGGGAGCTTAATTTTTGGTCCAGGGACTTTTTGGGGGGCTTTGCTGGAAGCCCTAGGGCTTTTTTTGGGTTTTGATTTTTGCCCTCATTCGATCATTTCCGTCAATTGAAATCCCGGAGCACCCCCTGGGCATAAGACATCTCCGCTTCTTTTAAAGAAAGAAAACAAATCACGGAAATTCAGTGATAAACAACTTGACTTTTAATCCTCTTTCTCAAGACAAACATCACCCAGATATTAAAATCCTTTTATACCTTTTGCGATAGATTCAGACAACCCATTTTATGGCAATCGATATGCTTTGGGAACAGATATTTCGACGAGGATTTTGTTTGATAATGATGGACAACTGGTCGGAATACAAGGCACGGTGAGTGCATTAATACACAAACTCTCCCTATTGAACTATTACTCATTGTTACGCATATAATACGATATATAGATATGTAGTACCATTCCAAAGGCTTGTCAGCTCTGCTCCATTCTCACAATTACAAGTGTTTTTGATTTATCCCGCAATTTCAAGCTGTTACTCAATCTCGTACCCGCCACATACCCTGTTGCCATTTATTTTAACACCTCTCCCCCTTAGATCACCGAATCAGACGACCTTATCCTGTCACCCACCCG
>OX419342.1:25576406-25583906 GCA_948470475.1 Galaxea fascicularis | reverse complement strand
TGAGGAGGACGCGTATCAGCAAAGGGAGGGGAATGGAAAAGTCACAAATATTTAGTCACTCGAACAGATCACCCAGTGCATGGTCATTGCAACACCAAATTTAGTTGTACACTGGGAAGTTTATCACACTATTGTAGCTCTCGTCTTTGAAACAGTGTTGAGGAAAACTGAATCATTTTCCCAAAGGGTGCGAGGTCATGGAAACCTTCAACAAGAAAACACCTGACTGCAATTATCGACGCCAGATATTTCAGCCAGCGACGCAGTTTTATTTTAACCCAGTAAAGTGTAAATATTTTACGGAGTTATCCTGAGCGAAGTGCTTGGCTGACAGCAACAAACTTGCTGAAAAGCTTTTAGCGATCAACAACGATCGGCAGAACCGAAGGGTTTTATACCGTTATCTAGTTCGAGAACGTCGTTTCCTCCAATATTGCCTATACTTCAGCTAATCCTATTGGTTTTACACTTGAAAAAGAATTTGAATAAAATTTTTGCCAAGACCGTTTGTCGTTTTTGTTGGTCTCTTTATTTGGACAAGCGTCAGTGAAAACGCGTGCATGAGCTTGTTCAAGAGTGCAATCAGAACTTGGGACGCAGCTGAAGTTCGGTGCGGTTATAATTAATCCAACAAAGTTCTCTACAAGAAAGCGGCTGATGCAGACTGATTAATACTGGAGTCAAGGATATCAGTGATGGTATATACGTCTTCTTTAATTGCATGCGTGTGTCTCTGTGGATTTCACTGGCCACTAAGGTGTTGCTCCTTTTTCACTATTCCCCATGTCCTTCTACTCCCATAGACTACTAAAGTGTGACGTCACAAAAAATTAAATCTGTGAAATTATGGGATCGGGCGCCATTTTCGAATGGAGTATCCTTAAAAAAGGTTCCTTGCCAAAACTTAGCTCTTAATTGTACTTCCCAGCTGAAATATGAAGGATTGAAATTTGATACTGCCCCATATAAATCTCTCTAATTTTGAGTCTGTTCTAAACTGAAGGAACAGAAACAAATTTTGAAGGGTTTGTATGGAATGCCATCTAACTTTGATCCCTTATATCTCTACCGGGAATTGCAATTCGGAGCTAATTTTTGGGATAACGACGTCTTTTAGCATTCTCTATAAGAATATGGCATCATATCCCATAATTTCAAAAATTTTATTTTTGTGACGTCATCACTTTAGAACTCTATTTAAGCGAGGTATTCCCAATTTGAATGAATGGATGAATGAAATCTATATTGATAAATTAGACCCAACACTTGCAGACATACGTGCACGTTTACAATGCAGTATGTAGTAAAAAGAAGAATTATCTATAACGGGTTATTTTCCTTGAAAATTAAACTAAATGAAATGAAAAAAAAAAGGTCTATTTACAAAGCAACGCTTAAAGCGCTCTGTGCGAAAGCGCGGTAGTATGAATCATGACCACGTCTACGTAATGATTGATATGTACATTTGCTCGGTAGAAGATCTATTAAACAATGTGTATCTGTATCAGTTGGTTCCAAAATGAGCGCTTATGTGCGCTTTCAGAACTCAATGGGTTAGCACACGTGATTGAAGACCTTAATTCTTTGGATGTGAACATGGAGAACATCAAGGTTTTGTGTCACCAGGCTTGAGTTGTGGTAGGCATAAGGCAAAAGCTGATGTTTTCTCCTCAGTTCTTGAAATGAAAGAACTTTCAAAGAACGTGAACTGAGATTGTGTTGGGGGTAATTTCTGAACATAGCAAACAAACAAATGAAGTGAAGGATGATCCTCGCAGTAGTGATCGCAATTTATGGAATTGCGTAAAGAAGCCTGAAAAAAATGCAGGACTTCAACGCGGTTTGAACCCGTGACCTCGCGATACGGGTGCGATGCTCTAACCAACTGAGCTATGAAGCCACTGACGTTGGGAGCTGGTCAATGGTGGGTTTATATGTTGCCGTGAAAAGGATGAATGTAAATGATGTATATGAAATAAATCATATGTGAACTGCGGAAATGAAATCAAGTGAAGGATGATCCTCGCAGTTGTAATCGCAATTTATGCAATTGCGTAAAGAAGCCTGAAAAAAAATGCAGGACTTCAAAAATTGATGAGATGCGGTCGTCGAACGTCCTTGCTATCGTTAATTTTTCTGTTAAAATGCTTAAACAAATCAATCATTATTATAAAAAAAATGGTGACAAAAAATCTGCAGAGGTTAAAAGCAGGTTCTGTGTAGTGTTTAACAGTAGGTCCGGCTGAAACATTACTTAGAAATTTACATGAAGGGAATTCAGACTCAGATTCTTTATTTTGCACTATTTATGTCATTAAGTACAGTTAAAATAAGAATAAAAATAGAAAGGAAAAAAAAGAGCAAAGTTTTTACATATTGTACGAAAAAAAGGAAAGGTGCGTAGTGACCATGGTAGCAAGTGCTTTCGAGATGGTCACTACCACATGATTTCACGAGAAAGAAAAATATTTGTAATAAGCTAGCATACTAAATTTAAGATTTACAAAGAGAAAAGAAATAAATAACAATTCATTAAGTAGTAAATTATTAATACATCTATATACATCAAATTATATCTATATACATCAATATTTCTATTTAGACTTTTTCTTACTACAATTTGAGTGGAATTATATACCGAATTACATAAATATGATTTATATAAAAATACAGTAATATAAATTAAGTTTGACTGACAAGGAGATAACGCTTATATTGTTGAATAAAAGAAGAAAAGGGCAAAAACTTCAAATTGTAAGGTACTTTTTCCCAAACTCTAGAGGCCATAGATATAAATCTTGAAAGGCCATAGTTGGTTCTGGAAACTGGTCTGTATAAGTTCTCTTTTGAGGCATATCTAGTGTTATAGTTATGCACTCCACTTGAGGGTGTGATTAATTTATTAAGAGCAGCAGGAGTATTGCTCGGAAGGTATTTAAGTTTATAAACTAGGGATGCTATCTTAATGTTAAATATATTGTCAAGATTATGCAATTCAAGCAATTTGTAATAAATGGAAGCATTTTCTCTTGGGGAAGCAAAGAATATGGAGCGAATACACTTATTCTGCTTTTTCCTTACAGTTTGGGAAGGGAAGAGATAAAACATTTATAAAAGTGAGTATGTAGCACTTAAAGAACCTTATAACAGCATTGTAGTTAAACCTTCAAATTGATACCTTCTGGGCAGGTAGTGCAGTCATGTTTGCTTTTTCCAGGTGCTTTACTGTAGTGGACGAAAGTGCCTTTGGAACACTCTCGACAGCTCTCTCCAACAAAAGCCGGTGTGTCTGAATAAAATCCACCTGTAAGGTCATTGATAAGATTAGTCACTTCAGAATATTTACTCGATCACATCAGTGGAAAGGTTCTTAAAATATCAGTCATCCCACGAGACTGATTATGGGCGAACTGCTCCTTAAATCATACACGTTTCTCAAGTTTAATCATTCTCATTCATTACGACATTTCCTAAAAGTAGACTAAAAATTCACTATACTAGAAAAATATCCAACAAAAAAAATTATGCCTGCAGACCAAGTTTCAAATCCACCAAAATGACCAGGAGATTTACTTAAGCATCAGGAGAATATGAGCCACCTGAACTTTGAAAATCTTGAAGCTCCAAAAGCAAAGAGTGACACTTGGCAATACGTTACATTTTACGCATAAAGAGTCTTCGGTGAGGTCAACTTAATCGAAACAGTCATTGTCAAATATTATTCTATCTGATCCTCATATCCCCAACAAATTTATCAGAAACAAGTTCCACCTCTTTGGTATATTTTTCGTTAGTCTTTTGTAGTATCTTGATGAAATTTGTTCTTATTTAGCCGTTTTCATGATCGTAATTTCGTTTTACAGTTTAATGTTTGGATTTTAGTTTATAACACATGTTTCATATTTTTTTTCATATTTATTTTCTTTTATCACAAAACACAAATAACGATAAAACAAAACAGTTACACAAAAGCAAATGAAAGTGGCGAGGAAACCCAAAAGGAAACCATGAGGCTTATAGACATTGGGCTCCCTCAGAGTAAAAATAAAAAACAGTAACAGTAAGGTACAGGATCGAAAGTAAAATACAGTGAGAGTAAGTATAAGTATGTGTAATTGGCCAATCATCAATTTACGTTCAGAATCTGAACGCTCAAATCGTACAAGGACCATCGCAGGCTCTCCTCTCTCTCGCCCGCCCCAATCCCCTATCTTTTGACCGTGCGCCATTAGGAAACAAATCTTGGAATAACCCATACGGAGAGCCTGTTTGGAGGCTAAGATCTATCGAAAAATTGATTGACAAAAATGTTGTCAATTAAAGTTGCCGAATGACAAATTCAAATTCAAATTCAAATTGCTAGAAACATACAAACCAACTCCACCACCGGATCTATTTTCCCTACTTTTATGAACACAACTGTAACCGTCGATGTCGACTGACGGTGACGAATCATTTAACCAAGTTTCGGAAATACCAATCAAAGAAAATTTTAAATTTACGTTAGATAAAAGATCCGTTGATTTGCTAACATTACATTGTAGGCTACGAATGTTTAAATGCAGTAGAGAAAAGCTGTCACGAATACGCGAGTCTCCACTAAATAGCATGTCATTAAATTGATCTTCAATAAAATACTCAGACATAGCTGAATAAATCACTAAGGTTGGTGTCAGGGTCAAGGTCAAACGAACGCGCCAGATTTGTTCTAATGTCCTGCAGTGAAGGATTGAAATTTAAACTAGCCAATCTATCAGCATCATAGCGAACAGGACCATTTTGCATTTCATAAATTGCTAGGTTGAAGTCGGCGTCATCACGGTCGTTAAAGGGAAATGAAAATTCCGGAAAGACAGTGGCATTTTCAATGTGGGGGAAAACAAAATTAAAAATTAGATGGAAAACAAGGGGAAAAAATAACAGTAAGAAATGAATAACTTAGTTGTTCTCGACATTAGGTCTGTCTCTTATAACCAGTTTATCTAACACAGAACAAGCGATCTTCACTGCTCTCTTGGCTGCTTCCATACTTGCATGTTGACTTTCTCTTTTCTCAAGGGTTGCTGGAGATAGGTCTTCTTTCACAAATGCATTGTCGAGTTTAATTCTTCCCGCACATTTCAGGATCGATTCCCTTTCTTTCCAGTCACGAAGGCCACAGACACTGGTTCGAGGACGACTTGCAAAACTCTCAGGGCCGAAACTGGCCTACGAGAACTTTTACCCACGCTATGCGCTCTCTCAACGTCAGGAGCACTGGTGAGATTCAACTCGTCTTTCAAAGCTTGCTTTACTTTAGCTTCAGTTTCTTCCCACGTTTCGTCATTCTGTTCGGGAATGCCATCGACTCTGACATTATTTCGCCTACTCTGAATTTCTAAATACTCCATTTGTTCATCTTGATGGTCCGGATCCAGGTCGTCTTGAATTTCTTCAATGACGGAGTCCAGATCTTGTAATTTAAGTTTCAAGTCATTGATGTCCTTTTGCGAAAACTCGAGGCTGTTTCTCAGATCACCCGTTTCCTTTTCCGAACCAGCAATTCCTGCTTTTAACTCGGCTACTGAACGAGTTAGAGTCAAGGTGAGTGTTCACGTTGGTTACGATCGAGTCAACGAAAATCTTGAACAGTAAGCGTTGCCAGTGTTACAAACCTTCCTTGAACATTTACTTCAGCCGTCAAAGAACTCTGAGGCTTTCAAATGACGTGTATCGGGCACATTTTGGACTAAAATTTCGATGATTTCGGTCTTGGCCAGAGCAATCAAATCCTGCGACCGCACACTACGCGCGCCCATGTCAAGCGTTATGCACTGGTCAGCGGATGTACAAAATGTTTAAGGGATTCGAAGGAGCGTAGGATCGGGCAAGGGAGTGAAATCGGTCTCACAATTACGCATCGGAAATGGGCATAGCTAGCCATTTTCTGAGTTAAAAAAGAATCGGCCCAGCTCTAAGATCATCGCAAGGTTTCATAATACATCTTGACAACGTTTTGCAGTCATTTTATGACAGAGTAAGGTCATAACCGCCACTTCACTCATTTTAGGTTATGATGTCATCATTTGACGTCATCCATCTCTCTGCACCTATCCTGGTGATTCAATGTATCTATCGAGAATAAAACACAGGCAGGCAGGCAGATTTTTAGGTTTGGGAGTGTAAACGATCAAATCAGTAACCATGAGTCACTGAACTCGGAAATTAAATTATAAACGAAGGAACTCCAAAAGAAAAGCGTGACACTTGTTCTTCAACTGTAATTGTAATACGTTATCTTCAAATATTCTTTTATCTGTTCCCCCTATCCCAACTCGGAGTGGGGAATAGTCATTTTTCGAACAGCTTGTGTGGGGCCGTGAGGGCCGCACTTTTTACATCTTCAATTGAGGGAAGAGGGCTGACTCTAAGACTGGTTAAAACGTGTCTAACTCAGTTTAATTCATAAGACTTATTCCGTCAAGCTCGGATGTTTACCCGCAAGGTCCGCCAGCTTTAGCCGACCACTAGTATCCCGTAAAAGTTCTTTTTGGTTTTGGAAATGTAATAATATTTATTAATTTTTGAGCCCCCGGCCCCTCTCCCTGCGCGGTCCATGTTGAGTCAAAAATGGGTGCCATAAATTCTTTTTCTCCTGGATTCAAGAGAGTTTCACTTGTCTCCTTGTATTTGCATATTTTGAACTTGTGTTTATTTGAAAATTTAGTAAAACTGTTTAACTAAGGTTTCTTTGGAATTAAGAAAAATTTTTATGCTAGCGAGTACATTGTTTTAGTCATCTCGAATTATGTAGTACAGGCAGACCTTCTGTATTGATTTTTATACAATGACGTATTTTTAGATAATTATACTCCTAGCTGTACTTGTCGCTTTGCATTTGCTGCAAATTAAGAATGAAGATTAAAAATTAAGATTTCGCCATTTCTAGCGGGAGGAACAAAGGTACCATGAATTTTGCAAATGCACTTCTAACTGCTAATCTCATGTTACTGCATAAAATGCTATATTTAGTTTAGTAATCATTGCTAGAGCATTAACTTTTCCTGTAATTCTATTGTTTCGCGTCAAACTTTTGTGAATAGGCTCCATGGTTTTAAATACTTCTTGGTCTCGAGATACACAACTAATCTCCGCCGTCTTGTTATTTTTCAAAAGCTCATTATCAGAACCATGAATAAATCAAATTTCTCGTCGTCATACGTGGATTGAGTTTGTTAATGGTTCTCTACTCTGCTCCGAGAGGTTTTTTCTCTGGGTACTCCGGTTTTACCCTCTCCGTAAAAACATGGCCAACATTTCTAAATTCCAATTCGATCCGGAATACTCGATCGTTTAATACATGAGCCCCTGGCTTGGGAGATTGGGCAACCTCTCCTCACGCTATCGAGCTTAAATAAATTTGATTTGATTTTGATACAGACCCTATATTTTAGGAACTTGGTATTCTAAAACTTGATGATAGCCATTATATGCAACTAGGTCAATTTATGTATTCTTACA
>OX419342.1:25571406-25573906 GCA_948470475.1 Galaxea fascicularis | reverse complement strand
ATGAGATGCTCTCTTTTTCGCTGTTCCTCACTATAATTTCGTCTCTTTTCTCGAGCTTTTTGTTGTTTTTTCTCCCGTTGCTCGTCAGTACGATTCAGCCTGTTTACTCGAGCCCTTTCTTGTTCTCTCTCTCGTTGCTCGACAATACAATCCAGCCGGTTTGCTCGTGCTTTTTCTCCCGCTGTTTGTCACTGATACTCTGCCTGTTTACTCGTTCCCTTTCTTGTTCTTTCTCCCGCTGTTTGTCATTGATATTCCGCCAACGAATAGACAAAACTGACTTTGTTTTAAAACTGTCTTCAAAATTTGGCCATGCAATCTCCCGCCACAAAAACGCGGGTTGAGAACTGCGTGTATGGCCAAATAATCTTTCCAAAAACAGTCCATATGGAAGCGCACCTACATGCGAGCTTGCACACGAAAGGGTTAACTGGAGTATCACATTTGACTTTGGCTTACATGATGGGGTGGACGTACGTACGGTCGGACGGTCGGTCGGTCGGTCGGTCGGTCGGACGGTCGGTCGGTCGTACGATGACGTCATAACCAAAATTTCTCGGATGGATGGGTTACCATATTTTCTTACCAATGGTGCTCCGCGCGCGCGCGCCTTCGGCGCGCGCGGAGCTCCGCTATAAATAGCTATGCTTAAGACTCAAGTTCAAACTGCTTACTTTAGACTTAGTCCATTTTCCAAGTTTCTTCGCCATTTGTATTCGACCTGTAGCACCTATTTCGAGGAGGCCTAATCGCCCATAAGCTTTCTAGTTTCTCTTAGGTCTCCTCGCCACCTTTGCATGTCTGTAATCTTTCGCTACTCATTTTTTTCTATTCCTTGATTTGTATTTATTCTGTACTTCTTTTGTCTAGCAAAATAAATGAATGATGAACTGTTTGCTTGTAATTGTTAGACCACATAATTTGAATGATTTTCATCTTCATTTCGGAAATTTTGAGTCTTGAGATTAACCCGAGTGGATCCAGTTTCTTTGAGAGTCTTTGCTGTCTTTAGAAGGTCTAACTATTGTATCGCAGACGTTGTGGCAAGAATTTTTCCCTTTTCTCACAACAAGTGAGTTGCTCTGAGTAAATTTACCCGGTTTATTGTTGTTACGAGTTGTCAAGTCACACAAACTCGGGAAAAATCTATTGTCACTCTTTGCCGAGGCAACTGAAATGTGCTGATCTCGGCCACGCTAGTTATACCTTTCGTGACAGTTTCTCGAGCCAAGAAAATCTTCACACGATACGATTTTAATTTCCACGTCATTTGAGAGTGCAAAAGGGGAGAATTGTTAAAGATATACTGATTACCACAACAACAGCCCTCATATATATATATATACAATTAACTGGAGCGACCGCCCCCGCCTACAGCAGCAAGCGGTGCCACTTGTGCCTCACAGAAAAACTCTTCTTAATTAGAGCCAAGAAGCCGTCTTTATTAAACAAAAGAACAGAACTCATTTCTAAATGCCGCCACGAGAATACGTTTTACTTAGCAAATTTCACAAGCCGCCAACAATAGCTCTATAGAATATTTATTTCACACGTAGATTATTTCACACGCGGATCAGAATTAATTAACTACTAATTTGTATATAAGAAGGTATGTTCTTAGTCGAATAAAGTTCTGTCTGACGAGCGCTTAGGCGCGAAACTCAGAGTAACAGAGAATCGATGCGTCATCTTTAATCCTTCAACTTACGTATATATAATCCAGGTGATGTGATCAACAGAAGGTATGACTTGCCATTTTATTACTAACTAGTTTCGTACCGCACGGGAAGTGCAGCACTCATCAGATAAAATAGCCAAATGCAAAGATCGTTACAAGACTCGCTGACTACAGACGCACTTGCGTGCACAATTTGAATTTAAATTTTAACAGCTTTTAGCGCGCGGAATACGCACTTGAACAGTTTTTAGCGCGTGACAATAGTAGGCTTAAAGTTCTTTAGAAGAAATTTGCTTGCGTGCCTACAGGAAATCACCAGTTCGTTACGCTTGTTCAAGGTCGCCAGTTCCGGTTTGCAAATGATAAAGAACTTCTCCCACAGACACAAATTGCAGCGGTTTGAGGCAGGGCAATATGGAGAGGTTTGCTTTAAAATCCTCCAGGCGATCTTGAATTTCGACCTTGCCTCCTTTAAATTCCAAACATGCGTGCTGAGCTCAGTGCTGTGTCTTTTGCTGAGGTCGCTGAAAGAAGATTTGTGGTTGGCAAATCTTGCTTTGAACGAGGTCTCCGTGAGCCCGACATACGTTTGGGCTGGCCTGCTGTCTTCCGTTGTCACTGTTGCTTGGTAGACAACGGATGATTTTAGGCAATTCCCGGTCATAGGGCAGTCAGCTGGTCTTCGGCAGTTGCATGCTTTCAAGATTAGTGGTGCGGTTGTTTTCTGCAACGTTGATTTGTTGCGACCATCAATTTTCTGCTTGAGGTTGGACATGCAACTGTAGCTGATCTTGACCGTGTTCCGGTTGAAGATCTTGTGGA
>OX419342.1:25563906-25566406 GCA_948470475.1 Galaxea fascicularis | reverse complement strand
ACAGAGAACATCAAGAAGGAGATATGCCGCGCCTTTAATCGCAATGGTCTACGCATCACAATTGAAGCCAACAAACAGATCATAAACTTCCTGGACGTCACTTTCAACCTGAGCAACAGCACCTACCAGCCCTTCACAAAGCCTAACACCACACTCCAGTACGTCCACCGCGAAAGTAACCACCCGCCAATCACCACAAAGAACATACCCGCCGGCATCAACAAACGACTATCGTCTCTTTCATCGGACAAAGCATCCCTCGACCGAGCCGCCCCTCCATACCAGAAAGCACTCGACGAGAGCGGATACCGCTACACTCTACACTACGAGCCAGCCACGACCACTAAACGAAAGAACAGACAACGAAACAACATCCTCTGGTACAACCCCCCATTCAGTAAAAACGTCGGCAAAAACATCGGACACAAATTCCTCACCCTAATAGACAAACACTTCCCTAAGGACAACAAACTGAGAAAAATCTTCAACCGCAACACCGTCAAGATCAGCTACAGCTGCATGAATAACACTAAACAAATTATCGACAATCACAACAAGCACATTTTGAATTCATCCAAACGCACCGACGAAACTGCCAATAGCACAACTGACAACAAAACATGCAACTACCGACAAAAGAGCGCATGCCCTCTTAACGGAAACTGCCTCCAATCATCAATCATCTACCAAGCAACCGTCAAACGTAAGGACAACAACACTTCTGAAACATACATCGGGCTGACAGCAAACGACTTCAAGACAAGATACAGAAACCACACTACATCATTTCGACACGCCAAACACAGGAACTCAACCGAACTCAGCAAACACATCTGGTCTCTTAAAGACGATAACATTGACTACGTTATTTCATGGCGCATCATTTCATCAAGCCCATCCTACAACAGCTCAAGTAAACGATGCAACCTCTGCCTTAAAGAGAAATTTCTAATCATCTGCCGACCTGAATTATCATCGCTCAACAAACGTAACGAACTTGTATCTTCTTGCCGTCACAGAAACAAAGCGCTACTACGTAACAACTAACACCTTAAATCTAACACCTTAATTTAACACTTTAATTTACCGCCGCATTTATTATGTATTATTATTATTATGTAATCTTTATAGTATATAAGCGACAGTTCAGAATATTCTTGCCATTAAATCCCCTGAAGAGTGAGTAATCACGAAACAGGCTTGTCGGGATGAAAGTGTAGTTTTTTTCTGTTTTTCAACATATATATATATATATATTACTAAATTCTTTATACCCTACTATAAAATTTGAATTAGTTTTTTCTGAACGCGAGCTTCATGTGCTTGATTTAACTCTACACCTTTTAGAGGGTTTTATGCAGACGGACGTTTATTCAAAGCCAACTGACAGTCATCTATACCTCCCACCATCAAGTGCTCATCCTAAACACGTTTTTAAGGCTATCCCTTATGGCGTAGCGACAAGGTTACAAAGAAATTGCTCGGAACAAGTTTTTCTTGCCGAGAGAACAACTGAATATAAGGGCTATCTAGTCAATCAAGGTTACCCTTCTAAATTAGTGGATGATCAATTTCGTAAGGCCTCAGCCATACCTAGAAGTGATCGACTTAGGACTCGTGCCAGATCTAAGAAGAAATTATTCCCATTTGTGACCACATTTAATCCAAATTTACCTGATGTAGGTCGCATCATTAGAAAACACCGAGTTATTTTGGAATCCAACCCTAAATTAAAAGAGCTTTTTCCTCCAAATTCCATCATAGCATCTTTTCGCAGATCTAAAAACCTTAAGGAATTGTTGGCGCCATCTCGTTACATATGGCCCCAACACCGAGCGCGAAGAATCTTTTGAGGCCAACGGTTGTTTTAAATGTTAAAGAACAAGATGCGATCTCTGTCGCAACTTCTTGGTTGAATCAAATTCCTTTCTATGTTTTCAAACAGGCAAGAGTTACAGGATACGATCAAAACTTTCTTGTGATTCTAAGAACATTATTTATTTGGCTTCGTGTAAGAAATGTCGCCTGCAATACATTGGTTCTACAACAACTGATTTTAGAGTTAGATTTCGCAACCATAAGTCTGCTATGGTCACTAATAAAAAGACTTGTGAGGTAGCAGTACATTTCAACAAAACACCACATGATTTAACGACTTCTCATTCCAATGTATTGATTAAGTGCAGGCGACTGTAAATAATTCAAGTAACATCGAAAACTTTTAATCACTAAAGAGGCATATTGGAGTGCACAGTTGTTCTCTTTGGCACCCTTTGGTTTGAATAAACGTCAGGAATTTCACTTGAAAAAAAAGAATCAACTACAATTAACGTAGAGGCAACTCGTATAATTGGGCGGTTATCAAAGGTCCCAGTCTTGGATCCTGTTAGCTTTGTTAGCGCTAGGTAATCTGGGGGGCTCCCATCTGGGAATTTATTACAATGTTGTTGTTTAAGGGCCCAGGTCGAGGCGCGTTTTGTGCCCTACCTCGGTATGGTTT
>OX419342.1:25508906-25558906 GCA_948470475.1 Galaxea fascicularis | reverse complement strand
TTGATGTAGCACGGATTATGGTTATTTATTTCAAGAAAACCTCTATCACTACTTTTGCGTGTTTGGGCCAACACGCGCCTTAGAAAAACAACAACAACAGCAACAAAAAAAGGAGATGAAACATGTTATGTTTGGGAATATATCTTAAATTAAAAGGGCTACGTCGCAAAACTCGCCCATGTGCATCGAGTACTATAACTCTGAAAAACATCGGGCCGATGTGCCTTCGGCCATTGTTGTGGAAAATTAATTCGACGTCTGAGTGAGGAAGGGAGAAGATACCCCTCAGGGTGACACATATTATCGCCGAAGGAGCGTTTCCTCATGAAGAAATTTAAATCATTCTTCGAGAACGAATTGAAGTTTTGTGAAAGCGAAAACACATGTGCCTTCGTAGATAATAAGTAACAATAAGTCTGGTTATTTTGCGAGTTGCGTAGTATTTTTCTGAGCCCCTGCGGGGCTCAGAAAAATACGAGCAATGAGCAAAAGGTCCGCTCGTATTATATGCTAAACCATCGAATAAGAGGTTTATTATTCCACTACAAAAAAAATTGTTATTTTGCAATTGGCTTCTATTTTTTTGGTAAGAGTATTCAGAAACACCCTGATTCCGTCTGTGAAAATGACGTTAAGAATGAACAAAATGTTCGCGGGTATTATAAGTCAAACCATTGAACGAGAGGTTGATTATTCTACTGCAAAAAAAAAAAAAATTTGCTTCTATTTTCTGGTAAGAGTATCCAAAACATCCTGATTCTGTCTGTGCGAATGATGTATTCGCCCTGTTGTAAACCGGTTAAACTAGGACAATACAGTGTATTACGGCCTCGTATTTTGCGCCTTCTCTTGACCTTATATGGTAAAATCGCATAATAGTGGAATAATAAAATTAGATTAAAAAAACCTAGAAACTAGAAATATATATCAAGTTTTTACATCAAGTTATACATTGAATTCCCAAGAGTTCCTAAATTACATGTCGTGAGCATAAAGGCACATCGCCGGAAAAAAAACTTCGTTTAAAGCGTTCAGTTTTGCAACTTATAAGGGATGGTCTGTCTTTGTTGCGAAGGGAGCGGTCGTGCGCCTGCGACCGAGTCGGTGGAACAAGATGGCGAAGACGGGACTCGGGCTCATTTATCTTTGTAAATAATTTGCTACACAACTCCATTCTTCTTGTGTGAAGTGATACACACCCAGTAGTAGCTAAGGCCTCTTGGTAGTGCAGTACAGGAAAGATGATACGCAGGGCCCGCTTCTGCACTCGCTCGATGCTATCTGATAGTTTCACAGGGAGGGCATTATCCCACACAGGACAACTAATGAGCGCAAACTAAACCTTAAGTAGGTCGGCAGATGGAATTGTTATCGATAAACAAGAGACCAAATTATTACAATATGCCGATGATACCACGGCGGGTCTCTCTGATACAGAGTCGGCCAATAAACTTTTTCAATTGTTAGACAAATTTTAAAAAGTATCGGGTTTAAAGGTGAATAGTTCAAAGACAAAGGGACTAAGGATAGGATCTTTAAAAGGAAGTGAAGTGAAAGCACTTGGAATCAAATGGCCACAAGATCCTATAAAAGCTCTGGGGATCTTCTTCTCATACGATAAAAAATTGCTCTATTTGAAGAACTTTACGGAAAAACTTGACAAGATAAAAAAATTAATTAATATCTGGTCCTCTAGAGGATTATCCCTTCATGGAAAGGTGACCATAATTAAATCTTTGCTCCTACCGAAGGTAATGTACATATCATCTTTGTTACCTACCCCTGAAAGTATAATTGAAGAATTAAACCATTTAATTTACAACTTTTTATGGAAAGGTAAAGACAAAGTAACCAGAAAATCTGCAATAAATTATTATGAAGGGGGAGGTATCAAAATGGTCGATATTGATAGCATGATTAAATCTCTCCGTCTCGCTGGCTGAAAAGAATCTTTGGCGATAATTCTGGCGCATGGAAAAATTATTTAGAATATGTTCTAAAAGAAACAGGTGGTCTGGTTCTTTTCAATTGTAACTATAATGTCAAAGACTTAACTATAAGTTCTGAATTTTACAGGGAGTTATTGAAATGGTGGTCTGAATTTCGGAAAGATAATGCGGTTCAAACTAATAATTGGCTTTACCGAATTTGGAATAACCAGGAAATAAGAATAAACAACAAACCAGTCTTTTAGAGAAGGTACTTTAACTATGGAATTCAGACAGAGGGAGACTTGCGTTTCGATCTTAACAACATCGATTCTTATGAACTAATCGCAAAACACATACAGAATGGACCGGTCTTCGCCACTCAGTACCGCTCGATCTAAGAAATGCTTATCATAATCCAGATCATACAGCCCTAAATCCATCTTTCAAAATTGACTGCGGCCTGTTTGATGCCACTAAAACGAAATCAAAAGTCTATTACTCTCTTTTTGTTCGTAAAAAGGCTTGCTTTCCAAATAACACGAGAAAATTGAAGTGTGAATTTAATTTAACTGACGAGGTACTGAAAAAAAGCTTTTTCTCTTCCCCACTCAGTTGCTTTTGAGCCATACCTTTCAGTTCAAAATATTAAACTCTATACTCTACATGAACTCAAAATTACACAAAATCGGGTACATTGTAATGATCTATGTTCTTTCTGCAAACGTGAATCAGAATAAATGCAGCATTTCTTTTATGATTGCTCTTATTCAATTTCTTTTTGGAAAGATTTCGAATCATATTACTTATCTTTGACAATACAGGATGCTCAGTCCGGTTTTCGACCTTGTCATTCCACTTTGACTGCCCTTCTAGATATAACCAATGATTGGTTTTCTAATATGGATAATGGCTTACTAAATGGAGTTCTCTTTCTCGATCTTAAGAAAGCCTTCGATACTGTTGATCATGAAATACTACTTAGAAAGCTTAGTTTCTATGGGGTTGACTCCATAAGCTTAAAATGGTTTCAATCATATCTGACTGATCGTAAGCAAAGAACTTATGTAAATGGTTCTCTTTCTGATTACGGCTCCACTGTTTGTGGTGTCCCTCAAGGTTCCATCTTGGGACCCCTATTATTCTTGATTTATATAAATGATCTTCCCGCGAGTGGTCTATCCTCAACACCAAGACTGTATGCAGATGATACTTGTCTCACCCTTACTTCTCATGATCCTATTGACCTACAAATAAAGCTGAACAGTGATCTAAACAAAATCCAGTGTTGGCTCCAAGCAAATAAACTTAGTCTAAGCTTAATGTGAAGAAAACTAAATATTCCATTATATATATTGCTACTCAATACAAGATCGTTCATCTAGATCATCAACCTGATGTAAGAATAAATGGACATTCTGTTGAGAGAGTCAGAACCCACAGATATCCAGGGGTCGAAATTGATGATACTTTAATGTGGCACTCTCAAATTGATCAGGTTGTTAAAAAAGTATCAGCTGGCCTGGCAATTCTAAAGCGGGCCAGGGCACTAGCACCGCGAGATACCCTAATTAACATGTACAATGCCCTGATTGTTCCATCATTTCGACTATTGTAGCCCAGTATGGGGTTGTATCGGAAAATGCCAATCTGAGAGACTCCAGAAGCTACAAAATAGGGCTGCTCGTATAATAACAAATTTTGACTATACGACGCCATCTTCTTGTTTATTACATGACGTTGGCTGGGATACACTTGAAAAAAGACGTACTAAACAGCTGGCGATTACTATGTTTAAGGTGGTCAATAATCACTTTCCTCTTCGCCTTCATGAACTTTTTCAAACAACATCGCAAGTTCATACCTATAACTTGAGGGACTCGGTTCATAATCTTTTTATTCCCAGACCACTCTCTTAGGCCGGAAAACGTAGCCTGAACTATCGAGGTGCTACACTATGGAACAGCCTCTCAACTACTGGCAAAACCCAGACCTCTATTACTGGCTTCAAAGAAACTCTGCTGAATAGTTATTTGTATATTTAAGTTACACACGGCTCGATGGAAGAGCATATTTTTGTATGAGATTGATACCGTGTATAAATAAAGCTTATGATGATGATGATGATCCATCTTAATTTGAAGGATATATTAATCGGTCTTCGAACATCAGAATTCCGCTTACTTAATTATCTGTTACTTACAGGAAAAATTTATTTATGGGCATGTAGAAGGTATAAAGAACTTCCAAGTATTCGAGGTTTTAAATCAAAAGTCAAATTAAAGTATGAGACTGAAAATTATATCTGTACAAAAATTATTAATTTAGATATGCTTAGGAAGAAGTGGGCAATATAAATACATTACTAGAAGTAGTTGAATAACTTAGAACATGTCAGGCTCAAATAGGTGTGACTTTGCTATGTAAACCTGTTCGTGAGTGTGTGTATGTTAGTGAGTGTGAATTGAATTAGTTCTGTACCGTAGGTGTTTATTACGTTTACTGAAGTAGTTAAGTAATGTAATGAAAGTTGTGTAAATAGTTGTGTGCAATGGAAAAAAAAGGCTTCCTATACTAATATTAAGGAAAGAAAACCGAAGTTAAATACAGTGTAACAAATAGCCAGTGCATTACTCCTAAAATGCTTTTTGTTTTGCGTTTTGATTCCCTCAATAATAAATTTAAAATTTTTGTTGAAAAAAAAAAAAAGAAAGGTCGGCAGGTGGTACTTCGCCGCGTTTGAGGACACGAAGAATATGCAGCCTCTTTGACGCCTTAAGCCCGGTTCATACGTCGCACTTCTGCCGTGTCGAATTCAATTCAATTAAGTGCGGCAGAAATGCGACAGCTGATTCATACGTCGAATTTCTTTCGAATTTAATTCATTGAATTGATACAGCCGTGTATGTCGGTCAGCGGAAAAATGTTACAAAGGTTACGTAGCTGTCTAATATGGCGGCCCAAGATACTCAACGGAGGCTTTTTGTTTTGTAAAAAATTATTGAAAGAAGGCGAAGGAGGAGGCTGACAATGCAACAGTATATGCTGCATTGTCTTCAGCAAAAGCATAGGTTAATAATTCAACTTTTGCTGTTGATTGTGTTCATTTTGTTCCGTGAAAATGCAATACGAGTTTACCGATCCTGTCGCCGACTGCGCTTTTCTGCGTCGTCTCTGATTTTTTTTCGGCGGGACCAAATTTTCATTGTCAGACAAAGAACTTTCTTCTCCTGAATCTGACTATTCCCACCGTGACCCCATCTTAGACAGTCAGTCTACGCATGCTCAATACATTAACATAATGTATGAATTAGATTCGACACGGCAGAAATTCGACGTTTGAATCGGTGTCGCATTTTTGTCGGATAATGCGACAAGATCAGTCGAACGTGCGGCAGAAATGCGGCAGCCGATTCAGACGTCGAATTTTTGCCGAATTTAATTCGTTGAATTGAATTCGACACGGCAGAAATGCGACGTATGAACCGGGCCTCAGCCACAACGTCATTAATGTGCAAATCCCATTTGAGATTACTTTGAATTGTAACGCCAAAAACTTTATGAGCGTCAACTGACTCAAGGGCCTTCGTGTCTATGGCCAAGGCTGATGGGAGATGGTTCACGACTCTATGAAAACACAAAGTCATCTCCTTGCACTTTTTGGGATTTAGAACCATATTGTTTGTAGCAGCCCAAGTGCTGATGTTATCGAGAGCAGATTGCAAAATTGACACCTCGCGTACCGCTGCAAATTCTGATATAGTGATATCGGCATCTACATACTTCCAGTATGAGCAACGCGGGGAGACCAATTTCAAATTACAAAAAGTATAGGACCCAATTTGGTCCCCTGAGGGACACCGGCACGCACCGGGAGCCAATTGGAGACGGACTGCCCTAATCTGACACATTGCCACCGATCTGTTAGAAAACTGCAAATCCACGATATGATAGAGCGACGCACGCTTAAGTCAATTCGCTTCCACATAACTATGGTATGGTCGATCCTGTCGAACGCCTTGCTAAAGTCAAGGAAGCAGGCTCTAAAATAACAACCAGGATTATCAAGCTCAGAAAGCCAGTTGTGGATAAGACCGAGTAAACAGTAAATCGTAGAAGATCCTTTAAGACTACCAAACTGGCGGCTATCAATATGCTCGCCAACGTCCTCGATCATCCAAGAGACCACAAAATCTTCCAAGACCTTACACAAAACAGGAGTTAAAGAGATAGGTCGGGTGTCACTCTCACATAAAGGTTGTTTTACCTTCGGAATGGGTATGATGTTAGAACATTTCCACAAAATGGGGACTTCAGCGGTAGAAAGCGATGTGTTAAAGGTCTTTGTGACAGGCTCGGTCAGTTCGTAGGCAAATTCTTTAATTATCTGAGGCCAAATGCTGTCAGGCCCCATAGCTTTGTTTGTTTTTACATGCAAAAGCTTTTTGCAAACCACATGGGAATGTACAATAGGCACTTCCTTAGCAGATGGTTTTAATGATGGGAGACACGACGCATCAAGTGGTGGAATATCAGTAGCTACGGTTGCGAAGTACTGATTTAAAGACTGAGCAAGTTCGCCTTCCGACAGTGCAACACCATCACGCTCGAGAGTAAAGCAGGGCTGGCTTTTAGTTCTTCCGGACATCATATTGGCAGTACGCCACCACTGGTGAACATCGTCTTTTCGTGTGTTTCGTACTTTTTCCTCATAATATTTCCTCTTCCTTGCTTTAATCTCAGACTGTACCTTGCGTCTATAAAGGTGCCACAACTGAGCATCATCAGAGTGAAATGCTTGCTGGCGCTCTTTTATTAGCTGTTTTACTACGTGCAGTAATCCAGGGTTTATCAGTTGGATGAAATCGATCAGTTTTGGCCGGAAAGAAATGGTCGACTGCGGCGTTGACGTCGGCAGTTAAAGATGAGACAAGGTCATTTATCGAGGGCTGGGTCCAAGTCAGTGGAACCACTCGTTCAGTCCCGCCCATAGGCCAAAACCATTCAAACCAGACTCAGGATAACGACGCACACTGCACTTTACACAAGCATTTGTCCTATTGTCGAAAATGTCCTCAGGTGTCCACATGATTGAATTATGGTCCGATGACCCAAGAGGAGTAAAAATGACAGGTGTTCTATAAAAAGATTGTAATCTAAAATGGCATCCCGCCTAGTAGGACTAAAAACTACCTGCTTGAGATGGTGACTCCTAACTAAATCTTGAATGTTTAGGTTGAAATCGCATGGGATGACAACACCACAATCAGGATGTTTTGAGCGTATAGCATCAGTTGACGACACAAGATGATCACAAAGGGTCCTCTGCTCCTGCACCGAGCTATCAGGGGGGCTATACACGACACACACTACAACTGCTGATACTGGTCTCGGTAAACATGGCGGTCGGGTCCTCAACCACATGCATTCTAAATCCGGATCCTTCAAGTCCAAACGACGTCTGATTGCTAGTTGTTGAGAAACGTAAACACACACCCCACTCCCACGACGTTGCATCCGATCCTTACGGGTGGATTGCATAGCCGCCAATCGATATTTGATCGTCATGAACTTCATCAGTAAGCCATGCCTCTGTGACCGCCGCTATATGCACCTCATTAACAGACATAAACGCTGCCAGCTCATCAATCTTTTTGTTGAGTGAGCGCGCGTTTAAGCAGCAAAAACGTGGAAGAATGGCTCCTTTGTTCGTTTTGTTGCATATAACTGTTGGAGCTGAAAGCCGTACGTGATATTCCTTAAAATCGGAGTCCTTTGGATTGTTTTAGGTAATCGATTAGCACGTGCAGTAATTCCAGTAGGTATGTTGTTAACATTCTTTAAAAAGTTGGAACTATTGTTCTCCTTGCGGCTAAAGTTTTGACTTGCAAATATCGAGTTTTGAACTTGGATGTTTACAAGATTACCAGCACTTCAAATCAAATCATAGCAAGGGCTGTAGACTGCGTTTCTACGCTTCTGCCAATCCTCCTTGCAAAAAAAAATACAGGTTTAAAGGTGACTTTTTACCATACTTTATCTTTAACTGACCGATTCGTCGTATTCTTAACAATTTTAGCGAAATTTGCAACAACAAAAAAAAAACCTGCTCAGTTCAAGTCAATAAAGAAGCTATCGAGTCGAAAATTAAACACGTTTGCTTTTCAGGCGTAAACACATGATTATCTGAATACTTTTGTTTAGGAAAGGTACGGTTATTACTTTTTTTTCCTGTGCAGCACAATACACAATACAAAGCACATGGCGGTGTTGTAATTTGGCAATGCATAATAGAAAGCATGTGGCGCTGTTTACAGTGGTTAAAGCAAACCACGTAGTCCAAAGTGCAAAGCCATGCACTATTTTCACCTCATGAGCTGTTCTTAGCTTGCATGGTCCAGTGGTCATTGTCACCGCCTCTAGTAAAGATAAACCGCGTTCGGATATTTACTACATACAGACTCGAACATCATGATAAGCGATGTAAGAAGGACAGACTTTTCTCTCTTCTTTTCTTTAGCGGAAAATTAACCATACACCACTGTACTTTTGCAGGCCCGAGTTTAGGCTAATGGTAGCCTCTTCTTGTCTTAGTTTTCTGCGTGTCTTAATTTACGAACTTTCGCAACCAACTGATCTCACGTAGACAAACCAAAATCCTGGAGCCCATATCAATTGTAGGAGGCAGGATGGCCGAGTGGTTTAGGGCCCTGGATTTGCAATGCATTGACCCGTGTTCAAATCCCGCGTGATTCAACTCCTCGGTCATCCTTCTGAATAGCCATGCAATTGGTCTGTTTCCCGCCAGTTGGGATTCTTAATTCTGTTGTTTTTTTCATTTGTATAATTTGTTTCATTGACCCTGAAAAGTCCCACTATTTATTTAATTGATAAAAAGACCAAATTTCTCTACGAATTTTTAAAATTGTATAGTCGAGCGGTGAACGTTATTTATAAATTAGGAATTCTACCATTCTAAACTGAAGAAGTGTTGTTTTTAACCCTAGTGCATGTTGTCTATTAACGATTGCCAAAAGTTTGAAAAATCCGACCACGCGCTAAACAATGGATGAAGGTGAGAATATTACATAGATAAACAACGGCAAAGCAAACTATGTGTTTGTTTCCCTCAGGCAAATGGACAGGACTGCAACCCGTCTGAACGTTTCGCCACAATTTGACAGAGAGCAATAGAAATCTGACAAACTGATGACAGAAACTGAATGCACAGTCTCACTTTGCGACATAGCCACTTTAAGCTACTTACAGGTAAACGGTGCAATTGCGAGATGTATCTGCGAATTTTAGAGTGCCAATTTCACCTCCTTCCAAGCTTCTGTACAGTAGAAATTAGAAGAAAATACGTTCACGTCGTTCATAATACTGGAACTTGTCCTATCTTCATTAAGAGTTCACGCTTCAGAACTGAGATAAATTTCAAACACGGGGATTTGCAAGACACACAAAATTGTGTAGTCTTCCTTGGCGAAATTGAGAATGTTACTTGATTTAGTTTTAACTCTATAGTTTGTTTCCTGTTCAAAATTTCGAAACTCCAGGATAGTTTGTGTTTTTGTAAAGAAGGATAGCAAAGCATTCATGATATGATGAAGACTAGCTATACAAATCTCACAGAGTGAACTAGGGGTGAACAAAGAGAGTAAATTTAATCTCAAAGCTTCATAAAATACTAAGTCAACCAAAGTACATTATTTAGCTAAGTTGTACAGGGTGCAATGATAAGTTTTGTGTTATACTTACATCTCGGCTGTAAGATTATGGATACCGTGAAATGACCTGTAGTTTACTGTTTTCAGCTCCGTCCGGATCATATATCTAACAATAATATTAATGATAACACGTTTGAACATCAGTAATATATTTCTTAAGTTTTCCTGCCAACGCACAATTAAAAAAGAAAAAGCCTTAATGTGCTTTGTTCTGTTATGAAGCACCAAGGAAGTGACGAGAACACGAAAACGCTAGGAAGGAACAAGAGATGCAGGCGAGTGTTTCTTACTACTTCTTGAGTGCGCTCGTCACTTGCTTGGTGCCTTATAACAGAGCACGGTTAAGGCTTTTTTGTAGTTTTACACTCATTTGATAATTTTCTTCATTGCATACATTGCATAGATAACGAAAATACGATTGACGTTTTCACCTTTCATGCAATGACTGACACGTACACTGTTTGATGTAAAGCATAGTTACTCTGTGTCGCAGCTGGACTGTTCGGGCGTCACCCGTAAGTTCCTTAGGTGACTGGACTAACAGGAGAATGTTTCATTGGTTAGATACAGAGGATCAATACTAAAAATGCTTACATCAACAGATTTTTACGCGGACATAAGAAGGCACGTGATCCAGTAGCGTTGATAGGGTTATCTGATAAGGTCCTGCAATGCAACCAAAAAGCATCAGTCAAAAGTCCAAGGCTGAAGTATCACGTCCCATGTTAACTTAGTCAACGTGTACATGTCATTGAGGTTCTTTTAGGCCTGCTATAATGCTCGAAAAGCATACAGAGGGTGTTGCGGTCAACATATATTCCACTGCCATACCACATTTTTCACAGTGAGAATAAAACAGATTTTTTTTCTAATACACGAATGCACGGCAAAAACATGAGTGGACCGCTGTCTCATCTTTTCTATGCCGCAGGCACTATTTCTATTTTCCGCTGGAAACGAAGATAGCCAGGCAGATGTACGACCACAAGTCTAAGCACAAGGACAAAGGTTGAGGTTGGATACCCTCATGAAAAATAGACGTTGAAACGGGCATAAGAGTAAGTATGCGCATGAGCAGGCGAAACATGAACATGTCTGCATTGAGCACAAGCAGATAAAATCAGTATGTTGGTGCACCCATTTTTGAGCAACCAGTAATCGAGCCAAGTTTGAGCGTCGCTCAGATTAAGACCTTTTACCTATGTCGAAGCACGCTAAAGATTGGGCTTGCGTTTGCTTTGGAAAGGCTTTATTTTGTAACTTCTTCTGTCACTTCTTTATATAAATAAACTACTACAACTACTACTACTAAACGAACTCTGGTTGCGGTTAATTTTGGAGGAAAATGAAAAACTAAGGGTCATCAGCAGTAGCTACAGGCTTATCGTGCCGATTAAGAGGCAAACGTAAAGATTTGGCAATTTAGCATGTCAGAACAATGACTTTGGAATCCAGCATAGACAAAAACAATTAGCAGCTAAGGACTGGAGGATGACAATTGTAATGATACTGAGATGAATACGAAGTTTTTCTTTGGTACCTCTGGTCTTCATTTATGCTCATCTCTGACGGAGGATTCGTGTATGAAAATAACACGAGTGCAAACAATTTCAAAGTTAGAAACATGTTTAAATTGCATGCTTCACTTACATTACTTCAATATTTGTCAGTGTTGTGAAGGCCTCGTCAGGGATTGTCTGAAGGCTGTTATTGTGAAGCAGTCTACAATGGAAATGAAATATGCGATTTCTAGAATGTTTATCTTCACACATGGTTTCTGCAAACATTTTTATTTACCGAAAGATATTAGTTTTTTGTTTACCTAATTAGCCTCGAAATATCCCTTAAAATTGTCAACTGGACAAAATAATAATAGGCCAATTGGACAAAGCCAGTCACAGGAGCTAAAGATAGTCGAATTAAAACATGCAATGGGCTGTCTCCTGAGATTTTCTGACTCTTTTACTTCTAACTTTCCACCAAATTTGAATTTGGTGACGAAAAGCTATTTTCTAAGCTTTGTTTTGCCAAAAAAGGTTTTTACATCATTGTTTTTGGTTGGACAATGACAACCAAAAGGAAAGTAGCTTAATGTCCATAAACATTTAAGCCTTGAAAAACTCTTTCCCGGTATTGATAAATTTTGTATTTAGCTGCAATTATTAGGCACACTCTAACTTTTCGTCGAGGGTGAGGGTTCCATGTCGAGGGTCTATGCCAAGGTTCAAGAGAAAAAATAAAAATGCAACCAAAAAAGAATTATAGAATCATTTAACCGCTGCGAGTTGCTCGTGGACTGTTTTTATGAGTCCACATTGCTCCAGTATTCAGGGGATGGGGTGATGAAATAATGAATGGCAACTGCTGTGTTCCGTGACATCCCAGTGATTTGTTTCAAGACATTTAGAATCCACAGGATAGACTCACGGCGTGGTACGGCTTGTTACCACGAGTGTTAACAAATCAAAGAAATGTAACAAAAAAGCGAGATTTCATATGTGCCTCCTATAACGGATTTCACAACATGGGGTGACTGTTAAGCAAAGTCTTTTGCCCTTTGTGAACACCACGTCTAGTCCAGTCAATAAAATGTCTTGACCAGAATCGGCCACGAAAAATGTGGACATGTAAAAATGCCCAGTAGACATCATATTTCCCTTTCGTATGCTGATAATTTCCCAAAGTGCCGTTAGGCAGTTTTACAATACCTGCTTTGATACACATTATGCTATTAATACGCGACAAGTGCTTGGCTGTGCAAAATTAGGGTACCAGGTCATGATTTCCGGCGCACTGATCAACGTCTTTAAAACAGTGTAACGTCGTTATTTGTCGGGGCTTTCTGCTTTTACAATATGCAATTTAGTTCGATTCGACAACATGGATTCCTTTTGGAAATCACGTTACGAAAATGTTTCCCGGTGTCGCAATAAGGCGATTTTATTCTGAGCCCAGGCAAGCCAAACTAATTAGCTGCGAAGCCACTCTCCCTTTCCCCATGGCATGGCAAATCCAAACAAAGATAGGACCCTTTCGAAAGGCTAGTTCAAAGCATTTCCTTTAAGTCTATAAAAATGTCTGACTGCCGGGCATTTAGCTTTTTTGAGACCCTTCCCGGCTGCCAGGCATATAGCCACAGCGATGTATAAAACTCTTCGCAACAGAGCTGTACTAGATGTTCCACCCTGTGTGCACAGGCAGACGTACACTACAACAAGAGGTCACACTTAACTCGCCTTAACTCGCCCAAACTCGCAGCTTGAGATTATGTTCAAACTTCCTTATCTCGCCTAACTCGCCTAAACTCGCATTATCTCGCACCACAAACTCGCCCACTCTCGCCACTGCAAAGTGGATACCAAATTTAATATCTCATCCTACCCTTAGTGTAATTTCACAATTAATCCACAAAGGGAAAACACCAAAAAGGACGGATTTCAAAAATTTTAAACGATAGTGTTTTGTAAGTCCCATCTTTCTGGAATTTCCAATAGCCTCTGTGGTAAGGCTATTCAGTTCACCACTAAGATTCAATGAAGTTTTTCTTAGTACTTAAGACTGTCGATGGAACTACCAGAGACAACCTGAAGATGCACTTACTAGTTACCTAGCAAAAAAGCTACAATGCTAAGCATGGCAGAACTTCTAGAGATATCAGGATCTTAAGAAACTCACAGTGATTGTCAGTATTCTGGTCCACAAAGTATGTGACATTAACTAAAAGAAGAAACAATGAATCCACGAAAAAAAAATTACTTATACTTGTAAGCGAGACAAAGAAATACAAAGACATAATAACAGAATGTTGATTTTTTTCTGTTAAGCTGGCTAAAGACTTACAAAAAAGTTTGATTGTTGTGGAAAATGTTAAGCTTAAATTACTTTGCAAATGTGATGGATGCAAGCTGTTCATGATAATGAAAAGCAGAAGCATCATCTTATAATCTGATGAAGCTTGATGGGATTCTAGCTGACCATGAAAGTCTGGGATGTAGCCAGAATCCTTTAATACTCCACATACTCCACATTGTAGTCAAGCTGGCAACCGTAACCCATGATTCATAAAGACTTGTTACATTTATCCCCTAACTGAATAAAGGATTGTTAAAGGTACAATTGTTGTATTGATAGCCAACTTCGTTCACCGTCTTTGAAATTACCGAGGAGATACTGTTAACTCGTGTCTTTCCCAGGGCCCTCTCTCTCAGCCCATTGTTCCAGTCCAGTGGCGAGGTCTAGGTAGGAAGCTTCAACGTGGCGTACATGACGTCAAAACAGGAACAACACGGCTGAGCCGTTGGTCATTTATGCCGGCTAAAATTGGAAGCAGGGAAGACTCATCACTGACAACTATTAAGAGTTTGCTAGACAAAGTCGATAATGGACAGTATTCTTCTTCATCAGCTCAAACGAGGTATAGCTCTCTGCACAATTGTGGACACTTTGTAAAAAAGAAGTAAGCCTGAACAGAAAATATGGTCATTTATTTTTTGCTGTTTTGCTACGTCTAAGAATGATATGAAAGGAGTTCACTATCAAGTTAACTTGATCATCCTTTCTGTTGTAGAAATCAAGGTGTCTCTGTTGAGGATACGAAACAGGAAACGGACACCACCCCGCCCCCCTTTAAACGTATTTGTTTTGACGCAATGTACGATGGGAAAATAACGCACGAGGTTTGTTTTGAAGTTCGCCATGTTTGTGGTTGATGTGTGCCTACGATTTCAACTATTCCTTCCGCGGCCGGTAACATCTCTCACAGGATTGTCCAATTTTAAGGAAGGAGTTTCTACAGGCACTGCTGTCTTTGCGAAAAATTATCAATCTCCATTTGCAAGAGATTAAAATGAATTTATCCCAAGGAAACGAAAAGGCAATTGGTGTTTTCGTTTCTGCCGGTGAAACCAAACAACTGGGTTGGATTCCAAGGGAAACCATCAGTGAAGTGGAGAGAATGGTTCAAATGGAAGACTTAAAGATAAGTCTTATAACTCTTAAGGAGAAAGAAATTTCATTTCATTTTAGTAAAATTGATTGTGTCATAAAAATATTCTCATCTGAGTTGTACTTCGTCATCTTTTCCGTTTTTTTTTTATACAAGTTCTTTGAAGAACATTGACACACTGTTAAAACATTTTTGACTGTTAAAACACTTTTTTTTTAATTCTGGAGTTAGTGACAACAATTCATGACATGTCATGTGATAGCTATTATCGGCTCACCTGTCTATTAAAACATGGTGCCATTGAATTAAAAAAAAATTAAATTAACCCATTGACTACGAGCCGTTTTTACGTTTTCGGAGTGATTTTCCAGCAAAAACGATCCATAGCCTTTCATGACTTTATATTTGAAGCTACCACAGGAAGTGGTGCTGCCCTAAAGTACTGAAGGCTCAAGGTTTCTGAAAACGTCATTGTGACGTAGCTATTTTTCAATCGTGGAGCTCAAGAACGGCCCAAGTTCGGTTTGTTTGCGAATTTTGCTAAGTTTACAGCCATTTTTCATCTTTAGTGGCAGCCTGATGAGCATCATTAAGCGTGACGGTTGCTTAGAGTCCACTTTCTCAAAGAAGGGAGCAAGGTGATGTACTTTGTTGTCAAATTTGGCTTGTTACTTCACGAACTGGGAATTCGGATCGTCAGACACTTAGTACCTTTGGGACTCGACTTCGGATGAATTTCTCGACCTACCGCCGCATATTTTGGAATTTGCAAGCCCTGAATATCCCCACAAGCACCAATTTTTGGCGGTAGGTCGGAGTGGCTGAGAGTGGCTGAGTTTATATGTGAAAGAAATGGGGGAAGGGACGGGTGCTGTCAAAAATTCTCGTTATTTCCCAGCATGCAATGCGGTCGAGATGTTGAAAATAGCGGCAAGGCTGGATTGCTCTGGAACAAAAGGCTGTCTCTACGCTCAGGAAAAGAATATGAACAAAAAAAGTCATTTCTAAGCTAGAACAAGGATTAAATTTTACTATGATGGTCGAAGTTTTGTTTTTCGACAATAATTTCTTTAAGAAACGTAACAGTAAAAAGGGGCATTTTCGTCGTTTCTGTTTAACGCTAAAAATGGTCATTTTTGTTCTTGTCCAAACTCAAAAGGCCATATTTGGTCAAAAGTACTACGTTTCTTGCGTTTATTGGATATCCAAATTTAAAGGGCATCCTATTTCATGCTAGCAACTGACAGTTGAGCCAATATTCGCGCGATTGAGAAAGTTGCAACGTTTTGAAGCATGGGAGTGTTTTGCGGCCGGTTTTGGCCGGCACGGTAGTTGATGGGTTAAATTAAATATTCTACCTGTGTTTATACTACAATTACATTTTCTTATCTGTTCTTCTCAACTATTTTTATTAGCAGTAGTATCATACAGCCACCAAATGGTATAGTTTGGTGTCTGAATGCCATATAATTAATAAAGAACAGGCCTCGGTTGTTCAAAGGCTGGATAGTGCTATCCACCGGATAAATCTCTCTATCCAGTGGATAGTGGAATTAGTTTCCCAACACGTATCCTCTGGATAATGACTTATCCGCTGGATAGTGCTATCCAACGTTTGAACAAGTGGGACCAGGACTCCATATCACTAGCATATCCATACTTGTCCAATAAGGAAAAAAATCAATTACTAAATTTAAATAAGATTTGGCTTCAGTCAACTTTGGAGCTCATCTGAAATTTTTCGTTTACTATTATTTTTTTGTAATTGGGCAACATGGAGACTGTTATATAGATAAGACAAACAAAGATTGCAAGGTATCTTTAAATGTACACTAATATAACCCTTATCACCTCAACATTAGGTGGATCATTTTCCCCCAACTCGCCTCACACTAACTCGCAATTGATAAGCAAGCTCAGTTTTTCCTTAGGTAGCTCGCACATTCTCGTGGCGAGTTCCCAGAGTAGGCCTAACAAGGAACTCGTATGCCAGGAAGTTTAAACCCGAATACAAACATCATGTGACGATTTATAATTCAGTTTTTGACCCGCCTAGAACAATTAAAGATTGGGACGAACTGCCGTTGATATCGGCACCTTCAAAGCAGCTGCAGACATTTATTTTTCTGAAACTTTACGTATGAATTATTTTAATTATGTATTTAATACTTGCTTCACGTCAAGAGATTTTTCAAGTTACTAAATGTAGATGTTGAGAGTGTAGAAGAAAAGAAAGCGAGTGCAAACATTTATTTTTCATAAACCTTACGTCTCAATTATTTTGTTTTTTTTTTTTTAGTACTTGCTTCACGTCCTATAGATGTTTCAAGTTATCAAATGTAGATGTAGATGTTGAGAAGGGGTTGATTTCTCTATATTTTGCCTTACAAACAAGGCCTTTTCTGCATAAACGCGCTGGTGTAAAGAAGTGTGGGGCCAAGAAAGTGAAAAAGCTCGGTAAACTCGAGTTTGTGTACAATCTTCCAATCTAAGTAGACAGTGAAACTGAATACACGATTAATGTCACGTGCATCCCTAGATCGAAATGATCGCACGGACGAATTTCTGGTAATAATTTTTTCCCAAGGGAGGTAAGAAGCCGAGCTACCACTGGAAGGTAATCCACACCCAGGTTGTCAGCTTGTGAAGGTCAACCAGGTTTTCTTGAGCTGCATAAACTACTGTGTCTACACTTTAGAAAATCCAACTGTGACTTCATTCTCGTCTGCTCTGCTGTAGGAAGAGGGTCCCCTATACTTTTTTCGTGAAACGTGATTGGGACTGTTTTTTTCTCGTGAAACGTGATTTAGGTTTATTTGTTCATTTGTGATTCGTGATCATGATTTGATTTTATCGTGAACGTGAACGAAGTTTGGGAATTATCCGTGACGCGTGAACAGTTTCAATATTTTTACGTGAATGCATTTTCCAAAGTGGTATAGGGGACCCTCTAAGAATAGTGATCTTAACATTTCAAGAGATGATAAGAAGTATGCTGTTGTCCACAGGAAATGTCAGTAGGTCCTTTCCAATATCAAGTTATACATTGGTGAGACAGGAAGATGACAAGGCGACCGATTCGGCAAACACCTTCGCAATGTTGAGAACAATGACAACTGGAACGCACTCCAAACAACACATGGCGATCTGTGGCCTTTACCCTACATTAAGGTACCACGGAAAGAACAAAAATCCATCTTCCAAATCGGCACACTTAATAATCCCCACGGTTTTAACGTACGCTTTTCATTCAATTAATGTACTCCTATGTTTCACGTGGCCGTGTTACCACCAATAGCGTAGCTCCATCTCCTCTATATAAACTACACATAACCCATAATTCCTCAATTTTCTCTGACGAGGGGCTAACGCTCGAAACGTCAACTTTTAGAATCCCTGTGCTGTGGACAATTTAAATTATCAACTCCGTTGATAAAACCAAATCTTTCCAAGTTCCCATCAGAATGGAGACACACCGTCTTATCTAGACTATCTTAAGGAGACCGAACATAGATTCGAACTCAAAACCACTGACTGTTCAACAGCTTTTTCTTTATTATCGAAGCTCTGTAAATCTAAAGCAACGGGTCTAGATAAAATCTCGGCACGACTTCTTCGAGACTGTGCTGATCTGTTCGCAAGTTCTCTCTGCGCTATTTTCAATAGATCTATTGTATCGGGTGTTTTTCCTTCTGAATGGAAATCCACAAAAGTAATTCCTTTATTTAAACAGGGAGAACGTTCCGATTTAGATAATTACCGCCCTATTTCTATTATTCCTGTTGTGGCTAAGGTCTTTGCAAGAATCGTATACAATCAATTTTACGATACCTTAACTGAAAATAATCTAATTTCCTGTAATCAGTCAGGGTTTCGTTCACTTCACTCCACAGCTACTGTCTTAATATTGGGCTTTTAATATCGACAAAGGTAATCTAATGCAGTGATTTTTCTTGATCTGAAGAAAGCTTTTGACACCGTCGATCACTCCATATTGCTATTTAAATTAAAAGTCTATGGTGTCGGAAGCAACTCGTCAAACTGGTTTAAAATCCTACTTGGATAATCGTACGTAGGAATGCTTTGTAAATGGTTCTCTCTCGGATAGCCAACCTCTAACTTGCAGTATTCCCCAAGGTACAATTCTTGGGCCTCTCCTCTTTATACTCTATATAAATGACCTACCGAATTAACTGTCTTGTTAACGCACATCCTAGAACGTATGCAGATGATACTCATTTGACTTTTGCCAGTAACGATGTTGCGCATCTAGAGGAAAGTATGAACGTTAACGATGATCTAACTAAAATTACTGAATGGTTAACGGCAAATAGGCTCACTCTTAATAAGTCAAAGACTGAGTTTATGTTGATCGGTTCCAGGCAGAGGTTAAATACTTTCAATAGACTCCCGTCTTTTTCTATCAACAGTAATCCTATAAAACAAGTAGAATTTACGAAATCTCTTGGAGTGTATATAGATGAAAATTTAACTTGGAACGCACATATCGAACATATTTCCAAAAAAATTGCCTCTGGCATTGGCATCTTGAAGCGAATCAGGTCTTTTGTTCCTATTGAAACGCTCTTATGCATCTACAATGCTTTAGGCACTGTTTACACGGACGCGGTTTCATTTGTAACCGCATCGGTTTCGATGCGGTTACACCTTTCGTTTACACGGAGCCGGCCGAGTTCGTCATCAAAACCGGGTCGTTTTGAAAACGCTTTCAAAAGTGGAGCGTTTTCAAAACGATACGGTTTCGAGGTCGTGTAAACGGCGAAACCGCATCGATTTGAAAACGGTCTGGCTCGAAATTGGCTGGCTCGCGAAGTAAATATGGTAAATCTCGCACGGAGTGCAGCGCTTTGCTGCACAATCACAACTTTGATCTGTGGTTTAACTTCGCTTTTGCTGCTTTCGTGTATTTTACTATAAACCGAGAGCCATACCGCAATAACAGGCAGAGATGTCTTGAAATGTTGACTTTTTCGTCGATACGGTCCTGCAGAGTAACGAAGAGAAAAGCCAAACGACGATTCTGGATTCGGCCTCATGTCTGGTCAAATCTAGATCCAATTGACGAAGCACAAAGGCTTGAGAAAGAGATCGCCTTGACATAAACGGTTGGATTTAACGGTTGGATAGGTTCCGTGTAAACTCTTTGAAACCGTGTCGTTTTCGATGCGGTTTCCAGATCATGAAACCGTTTCGATTGGAAACCGCGTCCGTGTAAACGTAGCCTTAGTTCAACCTCATATCGATGACTGTAGTGTCGTATGGGGGAATTGCAATAAATCTCTTGCCATTAAACTACAAAAACTACAGAATCGTGCTGCGCGTATTTTGACCTCTTTTTCATATGATGCGGATGATCTCTTTATTAGACTTGGCTGGCAAAAACTTAATCTTCAACGAAAATTCAAAACAGCCACTATGGTCTACAAATCTCTTAATGGTCTCGCCCCTGATTATCTGAAAGCATTGTTTACTGATCGAAGTGCAATAACTGCTTATTCTCTGGGGAATTGTGAGGGCAAACTAGCTGTTCCACAGCCCCGCACCAATTTTCTAAAAACCAGTTTCAGCTATAGCGGTTCGGTACTGTGGAACAGCTTACCTAACAATCTGCGGCAAGCACAAACTCTTGCTAGTTTTAAATCCGGCTGCAGAGGTTTCCGTTTTGATAATGAATAAGTTAATTAATCACACAGCATTCATGGAAAGCAGGCATTTTCTTGTTGTTATTTAGATTTAATTAGTAGTAAATAATTTGTAGTATTTTAACAATGTAATTATACAATTTTTAGCATTTATTTTCAGTCCTGATGTTTTACCCGTGTATAAATAAAGTTAAATAAATAAATAAATTTCAAATCTATTTAAAATCAAATAGGCATCTATTAACAAAACATTTCTTAAACCTCTCGGTACTAACACATGGGATCTGATAAGGGTGTGACCTACCGGGTAGGGCCCTGCTCCTACGGGGGAGGAGAGGATCCTGGACGGGGTGCGAGGGAGTATCAACAACTCTATTCTACAACCTCAAATGCCCGAATTTAAAGGGGCATTGTCACGCTAATGTACCATCACTTTAAAAAGTAACAATGCTCTCTGGTAACAATGAGCTGTGGTGGAGATGTCGGTACAAATCCTCTGCTATGATCCCTGTGAGTACTTTCCACATTATTGGTAAGCATGTTATTGGCCTATAGTTCCCCACAGCATTCCCTTTCACCTTGTCTTTGATCAGCAGAACAGTTCGTCTCTTTGTCATCCATTCGGGAATGCCCCTGCCATCAAGGTATTCTTGCAACTGCAGCGCCATCCATTCATGTAGTTTCTCCTCGACTGACCATTTCCTTCTTTCCTTTCTCGAACCACTCTCTTGAGCAGCAGTAACAGGATAACGACCAGGTGCTGGCTGCTGTCCTGCAGCAACCCTGCCGGGTGAGGCATCTTCGTCACAGACTCCGGTCCCATTCACGCCGTTACTCATATTCGAAATAGACATACTTATTATCACATATGTGAGAGATGGCATTATTATTCGTGGTGCCACCACCAGATAGAATACCGACCAAGGTTTTACAGAGCCCTATCTACCCTGTGCTGTAACCGTAGCAAGGGTGGCTGCGGGGTTGCTAACACTTGCCAAAGGTGTCAGCCCGGACTCCGGTGGGTGGGGTCGTCCATGTCCCCGTAGTAGGCTGAGGCCCAACCTGTCGTACTCCGGTGCCCAAATTATTATTATTATTGTTATTGTCACTTGTAATCCTTGGCTTGCTTCTTTAGTCTCTGAAGCACCGGGTCCAATACATGGGCCTTAGGTGCCAAAGAGTTCACTTGATTGACAGAACCTTTCTAATAATAATTAAATAACAATATATAATTATAATAAGAACCTTCCCAGAATCCTTTGCAGCTGGAAAATCGTCAATCCCAAATAACTTGGTCAGTTTGAGGGCAGCAAGACCCACATGTTGTCTAGAAATAAGTCTTACCATAAACTAATTATTGTACAAGACTAAGGGCGATGACGTCATTGGTCACGTGACTTTGCTCACAAGTGCATTTTTGCTCACTGTGACGAAATTATTTTGTTATTGAAAAAGCAGTCAACGTGGTTTGAAGCACAATGGTGTGAGCCATTTCGGACTGCCCGGGTACCAAACAAAATATAAATATTAAGGGAGCTATATACAATTTTCAAAAAGTGGAAGTCTGGGTACAAGTGCTATCTCGCGTAGCATTAAACGCGAGGAAACAAAAATTTGGATATTAATAGATATTTTTATGAAATATAAATTTTTGTCACTTTTAATGCTGTGACGTCATCGGTCACGTGACCAGAACGGACCGAAGTTTAATATTCGCTCTAAAAGTTTACTAGAACCTTTCTCCAAGGATATTTTTAAGCGAAGTTGTAGTTTAATAAATAGTGTTTTAAAAAATGGCCATGATTACTTTTTCCTAAAAAAGTGCGGCAGTAGAAAATCTAACTGAAAAGTTTGTCAGCTTCCTGCTCAACGACCATTTGAGGTAGGAATAAAAGAAAATTTTGCCAAAGGCTTGAGAGTATGCTCTTTATGATGGCGTCGTCAGTTTCTTCTAATTTCAATTGCTTTTGGCGAGGATCGATTTTTAAGATTTTTTTCAGAGGAGAGCGCCTGGAGGAAAGAACGAAAACGAGGCTATACTTTCGCGCGCTTTTTGTTCACTGCGAGGCCGCGCCACAAAAGGTTAGCTAGAAAAAAATTTCCAAGGACTGGACAACGGACTGGACTTGCATTTTCTTTAAACTGAACTTTTGACGACTTTTTTTTATGGCTGCTGTCTGCTCAGGGACAATGTATACTTGAGAAGGTAAGTTGGTACAGATAGTTGTTGCTGTTTGTTAAAAAACAAAACAAAAAAAGGGCGTTTGTGGTACACTTAAACGCACTTCCCACCTAAAAAGTGTTGTTTAATTCTTGAAATTATAAAACTTAAACTAGAAGTTGCAGCAATGCGAATGAAATCAAATTAATCACTAACATTAAATGAAACAATTTAAGTTGCTTAAGGCAACCGATGCAAGCTCAGTAATTTTACTAAATACGATATTTGAAGGTTAAAAACGTATAGTAAACAGTGACGGAATAAATGATTACTTTATTTTCAACCGGAACTTAAAACGTTACCTTCATTCGCACAGACATCAAAACTTTATTTTGTACTGTCCATGAACTAAATTCCCTATCACAATTACAACAAAGTGTACAATAAAGCCATTATTCAAAGTATTGGCCTAAGAAAAATAGTTGCGTGCTTTGATTATCCTAATGAATTACACGATTCCGACACATAAGTTTAATTTGAGTGGCGAAACATTTTGTTGTATCTGAGAAATAACTGTACTACAAAAAACGTTTTCACAGAGGTTGTAATGCATGGGGGTTCACATAATTTAATTCAATTTTTATAAAGCTAAAAATTGCATGTCAAAGATTCAGCAGAAACAGAGAAACGTTTTAAAATCACGGCTGTTTGTGCGAGTTCGTGTACGTGCGCGTTAAACGCGGAAAGTACCTAAGCTTAATAACTCTGAAGACGTCAAGTACTTAAGTTTATGTCAAAACCGACCAAGAACCAGTCGAAAAAAACAAAGAAAGATTAGCAAATAATTGTTTTAATATATTTGGCAGTTTTACAAAGTGTTACGCTTCTGGTTTGTGGCACCTATTTACAAGGGTGTATGTAAATGGCGGAACCTGCCCGGAACCGCCCGGAACCAACCGGAACCCCCGGAACCGCCCGGAACCAACCGGAACCCCCCGGAACCTACCCGGAACCTTGAAAAAAGCGCAAATGATAAAATTAAAAAAAAAACAAATAACAAAAAATAATACAAATCAAATAAAAATAATGAAAATGAAAATAATATACTAAATATAGGTAGCTTCCACCTTTAAAATAGTCTGAAAGCTACAATTTTTATTATTTTATTTCGTTTTCATTATTTTAATTTGATTTGTATTATTTTTATTGTTTATTTGGTTCCCGTCCTCTTGTTAAATCAGCCTGATTCTTGAACAAGTCGGCATGTGACTAACGGAATGCCAAAGACCAAAGTACAAAGTATTGTTTTACGACTCGAAACAACGTGCGCTGTGGAAGTCAGCGAGAGAGCGTGGACAGTTTTTTCAAGTACGACCATGAATGAAGGGAAAGCCGAGACGATCACCATAGAAGATGAATCACAGTCTGAAGATGACAGTAGTGAAGAGCTATATCAGCCGGTTTTTATGAGAACCGAGGAAACGTGTCCTTTTGCCAGGTAACATTTCCTTCGTACAAACAGAAATTTGACTGTTTACTGAGTTGCGTAAGCAAAAGCTGATATCTGCCCACAAATTTACGCGGTTTTGTTTTATTTCAACAGTGCTGTAAAAACTGAGGGGAACGGTCATAACGAAGTAATCGAAATCCTTTCCTCGCCGGAAAGAAGTCCAGAAAAGAAAAGGTAAGCGCAGGTTCACTTTTCGTGGAGGCATAGCGGGCTCCATTAAAGAAACAACCCCGTGCTAAACGAAGTCACTATATAAGGAATTGTTTTAACCGGCCAAGGTAGTTGGTTTTCATTAAATAATGGTAAAACTGCCGTATGTTTACATATCAGACGAGGCCGGTTGAACTGGGTCAAGGTGTGTGTGCATATTATAAACTAATTGCGATTTTTAGACGGCTGACTGGGAAAAAAATAACACGGCATAAGTTTATTCTGTACGTAGTGGGCGGAGTCGTGAAGCCGTGTCAAAATCGCATATAGTTTTGTATCGCGACTCAACTATTCCTTTTTTGAACCAAGGGACAATGAATGCACTATTGCAATTATTACTACTGTCGAAGAGCTTACACGAATACCGAACGTGCAATAGGCCTTATCACGGTTTCCGATGCCATCTTACCGGGTACCTACGCAAAGCGGTCAGAAATCACAGTTCTTGCATGGGAGACCGATATTGATAACAAACAACTTTTTCAAAAACTAATTTTGCAGAATTTGTGAATCGCAAGGTTAAGGTACAAGTTAGAAGTTTGTGTTCACCAAGTTTGAGGGATGTAGCTTGGCTAGAAGACACTCAGTTGACTTTTCTTATCAAGTTTCATTCATTTATTTGTAAATATTGCTGGGTAGATGCGGTTCACGGGAAAACAAAATTGTAGCCAAATGTAAGGGAAACTAAAAATTAACCGGAGCGCCTTCTAGCCCAGCTACGTCCTTAATATTTGGCGAATACAATTTGCTACTTAGTATGATATAATTTGCGATTCGTACGTTCTGCAAAATTTAAAAGGCTCTTTGCACTAATTTCTGACCGCTTTGCTTACCATATTACAGTTTTTGGTTAGCTGACTTAAACTCGTGAACAACCCAACTCAATGTAGCGTTCTCAATTTCAACTTTACTGAAAACCAATCCCAGGCTCGAAAATATTTTCTCTCTTTCTGCTTGTCTTTCTTTCTTCAGCATCGCCGAATACAGATATGCATTCCAAAAAGCATATTTTTTTAATATTTTTTTTTGTCGTTTTATGAAGTACACAAACAGTACACGTTCAAGGACAAAGATTTTTTATTACTCGCAATATATTCCACCGATTATGTACCGGGTGTAACTTAGTTATCGCTTTTAAATGAAAAATGAGATTGATTCAATTTCCTCTTGTTAAGTTGGCTGAACACAGTTTTGATACCTGTGTTTCATTCACCTTTTTCTTTATAACCGACCCCCTTTGCAGAGTACAGAAGAGGTAAATCTCTCACGGACCTGCTCGTCAAAGCTAAGCTATGAAGGCTACATGCATTTACAGTAAAATCACGCAGGAATTCCGTGCAGGCCTGTCACTAATATTTATCACTAAGTGTATTTCCGAGAGTGCAATTTTCATTCAATCGCAATTTTTTTGACTTACTACGCATGCGCTGCAGTTAACTGGGTTCTTCCAACGGTTCTTTCAAGGCCGCCACACATTAGCCGATTTTTTGTCGTCCGACCAAAAAATCTTCACTTGTCGGCTAGTTTGCGGTGAATTCAGTCACGTCTGCGACAAGATCGGGGCTTGTCGGGCGGAATCTGACAGTGCTAGATCTCAAAACGTCTTGTCGGGCCTTGTCGGCTAGTGTGCAGTGGACCAAGACAATTTGTCGGCGCTCGCGCGCGGCTCAACCAATTAGGAAATGTCATCAGAGTCACGTGAGTGGAAAAGGCGCCATCTTGATTTTCAATAACCCGGCCCAAGCCTCATTACGCGGTTAGTCGCGACAAAAAATCGGCTAGTGTGCGGCAAGCTGATGGCCCGACAAATTTTAACCCTATTTGACCCCGACAAAAGATCTACGACAAAAACTCAGCTATTGTGCTGCAGCCTTAACAAAGAAAAAGCTGAGAATTGCTAGGTTCTTTGCATCGTCACGTTTTCTAACATATCTTTGTAATAAAAGACTAAAGCCATCGATACACTGCGTTCAATTATATAGGAAAATAGCGCAGATATTGCGGGTGTTGAGTAAATAAAATGATCGCTTTATCGGCGGCATGTTTGCTTTTTGCAATCCTTGCGCGGCGCGCGCTGAATTGCATCAGCAAATTGTGTTCGGCCACCAATTCGCACGCAAAAGGGACTCATTCCGAAACTTGAATTTGGTGGTTTAATACCTGTTGTGGAGCTCCAGTGCACAGTGTAGTGCCTAAATCTCGAATATTTTTATCAAGACTACATGTGCAAGCTTTAAAAACCTTTCTTTAATCCTTCTTCTTTTATCTTGTAGGTTAAAGGTTGAACTTTCAGAGGACCAGAGTCCTGAAATAGAAATTCACAGGAGATGTTTGGAATTCCAACCGAGGTAGGTTACATACATTCAGAAAAAAGTGAACCAATACATGTAAGTGAGGTTATATCTGACAAATTTTTAAAAAAGGTCCAAATAAAAATTTAGGACAGTTCCACCTTTTTCGCGTCCAAAGCCACTGGTGATCAATTTATTCGTCATTACGGCTTCTTAGTATACTCAGGATCGAAGAAACACTGACTCTTCCGCTGTTGGGAATTAAATTTTACTTCTGACGCTTTTATAAGCTGGTCGCAAGTATACTACTTCTCGCCAGCTTCAGCTCCGAATTTATTTATTTCTTGTAATATTGATTCTTATGACATTTGGGCACTGTAAATGTGTTCATTTATAACGAGTCTGTTTATATGATTAAAAGTAGTAAGAAGTAAGAAACATGGACGTCATTGTTCCTATGTTTAGATAACGTAAGACCTTTCTCGGAGCAGTTCTTACGGCAGTTTCAAGATATATTGCACATCAGTCATGATAATTGTTATTTCAAAGTTAACATTTTGCGGGATTAGTCTGACTGGTTTGATTTCTGTTAGGAATTGCGAAGTGTTACCAAGAATCGTCAGCTACTTTGCCGGGAATTTATCTTTTCCCATGACTGAAATAAACGATGGCGAATTTTCCGTGACTGAAACTGCCCGCATTCTGTTGTCAACAAATCCAACGTCAAAAGCTGTTTGTCAAAAATTCCCAAAAGGTGCTCAACAGAACTGCTGTTTCTTGGTGAACCTTACGAACTCGAAAGACCCACGTGATTTACGTGCCGACGATCTAGGGACCTGGAGACACAACGGAGTTGTTACCACATACCTCAGAGTTAATCAAAGTGCGAATAAGAATGGAGAAATATGTCAACACCCAAAGAATTTCAAGCCCAGTAAGGAAGATATGGTGGACAGTAGTATGTTTGTTGTGCGTCGCACGTATCACGCAAACGGAACTGCGTCAGATTACAAACGACTTATTGTAGAGATGGAAGGTAAAAATATCGTACTTTAAGGTAAACACATACCGCATGTCAGTGCAGAATGCGCGCCTAATAACAACAAAAAACAACAAGCCTAGTCTATATTAGCAACTTCTTTATGTCGTTTCCTATTGATGGAAGAGTCAGATCGTTATTCTCCTGAAAATCACTCGCTTGGTAAAATTCGGCGAAAGCTCATATAAGGTCTATGTTTTCCTTTTGAGCGCAAATCAGGGTGCGAGGACCCCAACTTTTCTGTTTTGTTTTTCGTCTTTTCCATGAGAGCCCAGTGAAATCCAGCTTGTGCGCCATTGACCAAACAATTGAGACAATTTTTGACCTTAAAGGAAACAGTAAACAAAGAATTGCGAAAACGCCTCTGTCGAAGCTCCATTTTAGCTTTATGAGATCAGTTTGAACACGCGAGTGTCTTATAAAGAAATGCGGAGAACTCTAGCGACAGGACTTAAAAATTTACATACTTCTTAATTTTGACAAGAGCAGATTAGTAGACTGGTATACACAATGTCTATCCTACAGTTTAAAATGTGGATTGTAACAGAAGGTAACAGATTATAGTGATTCATATACTAGTGACGTCTGTTTATCGTTAGAGTCTCTTCTAACTGAGCACTCCGTTAAACACCTCGTTTTCTCTCACCCAGATCACAAAGGTTGCCTTTTGCCGGTATGCGTCCTTAAGTACAATTTCGATGGGCCGGAACATTCTTTTGAAGTTGCACCGCATGGTAATTCAAAAGGAAGAACAGGGTATATGAGAACAATGCCTAGTACACTGGATCTCCTGAGAAAAGAGGCGCAGAGTTACACGCCCAAAGTAGCCGTGGAAGTTGTAGACGATGCTAACGGTGGTATCATGGAGGCTGACAGCGCTGGTAGTTTACCTAGGAATCGGCAACAGGCTAGCAATTACAGAAGAACCGTATCAGGAAGCAATGAACGAAGATGAAAGAACGTGAAAGGCCTAAGGGACGAACTGTCTGCTGTGATGGAAATGTGTTTTAATCAGTCTCGTACTCCGGAAACAGCGTTTCTTCGCAAGGTCCAAGGCGCCCCCGATACAATGTGCGTCCTTGCATCCGACTACCAATTACGTGAGTTGGAGCGTAATGCGACAAAACCTGCAGCTTTTAAAATCGTCTCAGTAGATCCAACATTTAATCTCGGAGCGTTCAATGTCACGGTAATGACTTTCGAGCACGGGCTTGTTATCAATAAGCGCACTGGTAAACACCCCGTCATCATGGGTCCAATCCTGGTCCACCGAAGGAAACAGTTTTCGAACTACTTTTACTTTATGTCCTCCTTGGTGGAGCTGAAACCCTCCCTCTCTGAAATTCAAGCCTTTGGAACGGATGGAGAGACTGCTTTGCAGCAGGGTTTGTCCAAGCCCTGCACCAATCCAAGGCTCCTCAGATGCTTCGGACACTTTAAAAGAAACTGTGGAGACAAGCTCACTACTCTTGGCGTTCCCAAGCAGTTCCAGAGTGCGTTCATTGGGGATATATTTGGTTACAACATCGGAAGCACTCACCATGAGGGGCTGGTGGACTCAGATAGCGAAGAGGTGTTCGATGCAAAGCTTTTGTCGCTTGAGGTAAATTACCACTTAAAGGTACCATACGTATTCAAACAGCAGATGGACACTATTCTCGTTTCATGTTTTTCTTCCCTTTTAGCCACACCGTTCTCCTTTACTGTCCCAAGACAATGCTGATAGAATAACGAATTATCACTCAGTCAGACATGAGAACAGACAATATATTAATACGAACTTTAGGGTATGAGCAAGACTTTAACCTTCGAGTGAGCAAGTAGAGAATGCTCTTCCACCCTCTTGAAGATTTCTTTTTGGGGGTGTGTGTTGGGGGAGGGGGGAGTAGGAGAAGGTCAAGATTTTCAGTAGCTGTTAAATTATTCCTGGAAATATTCCTAGTTATTACGCATTTTGTCTTAAAGGGTTTTCTTTCCGGCGCTTGACATTTTTGCCCACTTTAACAAGCCTTAACATATTTCACTTGGTTTAAGTTCGATTGAAACATTTATCAGGAGTTTGATAAAATCCGAGATGATGGATCCTAACTTTAGGCTACACGCAAAGACTGACGTTACATAACGTCATCATTGACACAGGATCTGTTATGTTGAAGAGGCCACGAGAAAAATGGGCGAAGTACTGACGGTTAAAAAAGTTAACAACATTGCAACTGAAACAGAACAAAGACCCAAAGGTCCAACTACCTACCCTAATCCCGCGCAACTTTTTTGAAAGGGCGAGTTTGTATCCGCCGGGAAAAATTGAATAGTGTAATCTTGTATTTTATTTCCCACTACACTTTAAAGCAAGGGAGTCTTGATTCATAGAGAATCCGTCGATCAGTTAATTAATGTTGCGTGCTGACTGGTATTGCTAAGCTTTCTATTTCTTTTCGCTCCTAACAGGAGACGTGGAACAATTTAGAAGTTAATGCGAACCCGCTCAAAGTGCCCTCCTTCCATCAGTGGTTTTGCAAAAACAAGGCCAAAGAAATGAAAGAGCACATGCTTCCAGCTCTGCGAACGGAGGTGGGATTGGGTTTGCCTCCAGAGCCATACTATCAAAACAAAAGTGAAAGCATGAATGAGGTGATCAAAGACCAAGTGCAATATCAAGAAAGTGAATTGCCAGAGTTTATCAAGAAGGTGTCATGTATAGGGGAGCGGCACAAAGATCTGCTACGCAAAGCAGTGGCAAGAACTGGAGAGTGGGAACTTCGTCCGGGATTTCGGTTCCTGGAGAGACCAAATTGGTTCAAAATGACCTCACAACAGAGGGAAGCCCACATGAAGGTTGTAATGAAGATTGAATTATCAGAGGACAGGACTCTTGCAATGCTCATCTTGCCTCAAGCGAGCTCCACGCTGCCACTCTTATCTACTGGCTACGATCAAATACCACACATATCTTCTTTTACCTTGAAAAAGTTGTGGAGGGAGGCCAGAGAGCTAGTGGCATCCCCAGGGTACGTTCTGCCAGTTGCTGGATCAAGCTGCTCATTTGCGAAACAGGTGTTCAACTCCAAGCAGCCTAGCAAGCTCCTCCTAGTAACAAGACGACCAACTAAACAGAATGCAACATGTTACGTTTTTGAGTGCGACCCTGTTTGCCCTCAATATTCGTATTTAGGGTTGTGTTGTCATACAGTGGCAACAGCAGAGTCAAATAAAGCCCTGAAGGAGTACATCGACTTCTTAGAGAAAAACACTGCCCTACCAAACCTTCATCAGCTCTCACTAAAGTTCAGTGGGCGGAAAGGTGCTGGGCGTAAAGGGGGCAAACCTGTCAGAGGCCGTGCTCGTGCATCCGAGAAACAGCCTGTCCTGGACACAACATTTTCCCGCCCCGCCAATTTTTCGTCCCACTCACCAAATGTGGAACAAGGCGTCAAAGAAAATATACCAGATGCAGCCTCTGAGGACAATGCCGGCGATAGTCAGCTGACGCATACCAGTTTTCCAATAAACACCACAAGGTCTGCTGAAAACCAACAGGAAACGCATACCTCCAGCTCTAAATTTGTCACGTACACTGGCTTTCCTATCGGATCGTTATCGTTCAGTGAAAACCAGCAGGACCAACAAGTGGTTACCTCACCACCGCTTTCCTGCTCGGGTTTCCATGTCCGAAGCGCATCATTCAGCCGTGAACAACAGCAGCAACAGCAACCCTCTACATCGTCACAGATTGCCTTTGGTTGTGTTTGTGCTGGCACTACACATATTGTTAATCAACAAAAGCAGCAACAGAAACCCTCTACCTCATCACATCTTGCCTTCAATCGTGTTGCGGCGGGGACTACACACACTGTTAGTCAACAACAGTACGAACAGCAATCATCTACCTCGGCACAACTTGCCTACGATGGGTACTGTACTGGCGCCACATCCTTTGCCAATGAGCAGCAACAACAGCAATCATCTACCTTGTCCCAGCTTGGGTTTGATGGCTTTCCAGCTCAAACTTCATCATTTTTCAGTCAACAGCATCAGGAACAGCAGCCATCTACCTCATCGCAACGCGTGTTGGATTCTTTTACTTTTGGAACTACAACTTTCGGCGATAATCAGTTGCCACAGCAGAAGCAGCAACTGTCTGTTTGCCCTCGCATCGCCTATGCGTACCCTAACCTTCCTACAGACATTATGTCTGCTAACCCTTACGAATGTCAGCAGCCAGCTACCAGTTTTTCAGGGTGGTTTCCACAGCAGACGTCTTATGGAGAACTGCCATTTGTAGCGAACAAAGAAGCCCCTTCCACTCGGTTTTCGCCCTCTCCCAAGCCGGGTTTTCCTTCACCACCAGATGGAGCATTCTATTGTTACCTTCTGGAGTTTTGCCCCCCGCAAGTGTCTAAGTGTTACGGCTGTAATCAAGGGCTGAAACCTGAGGGCCGAGTCGCACAACCACCTTTCAACTTGGTAATAGTTACCAAAATGAACCGCACATATTATTCAAACGGGGAAAAAAATTGTAAGTTGTCTAACGTATACTTTCACTGTAGGTTGAAGTGTGTAAGGCAGAAGCAGCCATATTTTTTGCCAACGATGTGCAAGATTCCCCCAAACCTAACACCATTCTTGTTGCCTTGTCACAGGGACGTACTCAATAATCTCTGATTTAAAGAACACGCATCCTCCAGCCAAATCATACAGTAGCAAGTAGTTAGGATGTTACGGCTGCATTCTAGGGCTGAATTGCTCGCAGTTCGTCATATAATCATCTAGTATTTGATCTACTTTGAACGGGATAAAAAGTAATGATTCGATACGAGAATCTGAGGAAGTGATCACAACGGAAAAGGAGGCTAGAAACGTGTCTGTGTAGTTCAATGGAGTAATTCAATGTTATCAGTTTATAAAAGTCAAACTGAAAAAAATGCAGCAGAAGAAATCGTCTAATACCCAAGTTATTTCTTCGATAAAAACTATCGGTTTCATTTATGACGACGGAAAAAAGAAGGGCAATTCCCATTTTGATGGCGAAGACTACAGTATAAATACTTTTTGTCCACCTCTTAAACTGACAAGACGGGCGACGTTTGGCAGCGCCATGCCAATACCTGTGTGCTACAGGTAGTGTTGCCCCTTCATTTGAGCAGTATTGAAATTATTCTATAAAGACGCCAAATCTGATACCACGTCTGTTTTCTCAGGTTATCGATTACTCTGTTCAGTCCGTACCGCTGTTATAAACTGGCGAACAAAAAACAAAAGACAAAATAAAATCTAATAATATTATCAGACATAATCATAACAATTACAACATCCTCAAATAGATTGGTGCATAAACTGCTGTATTCTGCCCTAATTAATCTGCAAAGTTGCAATCGCGGACAGTTGGCTGTAATCAAACGGCTATATGAGCTTATCATTGTAAGTCCTTTTCATTAAATCCCCCAATCATTGATTACAATCACTATAGTAATAAATTCAAGAGAGTAACTTTGTAAAATTGAGGAGGTTTAGGCTCTGGCGACTGTTTTGAAAGAAACTTAACAGCCATTTTGCAAGCTGCTCTCCATATTTTTAATTGTGATATTTGAAAAGGACTGTTAAAAGCTCTTTTTTAGTTGGCAATTTTACTTTTGTGGGAAATTGTAATGGTTATGATTAATTGGTAACAGGACATCGTGTCATCCAATTCAATCTGTAACCATACTCCTGATTAACAAATCGGACTCCCGTTTCGCGGTCGTCCCATTTGTTAATTACTCATATGATTACAGACCGAATTGGACTTCACTCAGTACGATTACCATCATAAAGAAAGGTACCTGTCAACGACCGTTGTTTTGTCTTACTCCCATGTAATCGATGTCGTTGTGTTTCCTTCAAGTACTCATTACGTAACTATCTACCCTTGGTTTAGTGGTATTTGCTACACCCATCACTCTGTTTTGGAAGGTGTTTTGTTGCGTTCTTAGGCTTTGTTTAGGGTAATATCGAGCCCTTAGCGTTAGGTCAATCGTGTCTTCCGTCAACAGGAACGACGTTTGTAATCATGTTCTGTTTGTTAGTTTATCAGGGTCTTGACGATGTTGAATAATGGTAATCAAGACAATAATCTTGGTAAATGAGGTTGAATCTGTCAGCCGTTAATGTCCGTTGCTTGTGTTAGATCAATAGATAAATTAATACAAACGTTCCGGCTTCTACGAATATTTTTAAGCTCCAGCCATTTTATGCATTATGTATATGGGAGGGCAGTTGTTACCCGCCAACCAAAGCAAGCCAAACAGCAGTTTTTGTCACAAACAGTGAAGTCATATGTTCTCGTATCTTTTCACTTGAATAAACCAATTCCTGTGTGACTTCGTTTAGTTCTGGTTGTTCTTTTTTAATGCAATTCCACGAAAAGTTAATGCACCCGCGCTTTCCTCTTCTTTCCTGCGCCTGTTTCCTGATTAGCTCGTAACTCCCTTAGTCACGTGCCGTTCTGTTACCGTCATTTTGCAGTGAAAACTATTTATTTTTATCGTTTCTATAGCGTTTTATTCTTACTTTGTTACTTGTGTTTATTTTATTTCTTATCTTTATTTTATTTTATTTTTATTATTTTGGTTTCCGGGGGATTCCGGGTCGGTTCCGGGTGATTCCGGCAGGTTCCGGGTCGGTTCCGAGTGATTCCGGCAGGTTCCGGCAGGTTCCGGTTGATTCCGGCAGGTTCCGGTAGGTTCCGGGTAGGTTCCGTGTTTTACATACACCCTATTTACAATGGTAGTCTGAGGAAAAACCTTTTTACAACAATGTTTAAATTATAAGCTTAAGCTTACGGTAAATTTCATTTGAATCTATTTTTTAAATTCAGGGAAATTAAATGTAATTTGCTATAGGAATGGGTCCAACACAGAAATCCTGAAAACCTTCTTCACAAACAAACTTACGATTGAAGGGGGTCTGGGTCTGCCATGGCCGAGTGAAGACGTAAGCAAAACCGCTCCCGCTTTACTCGCTATTTTTTGGCATAGCAATTTCTTGTATGGCGGAATTTTTTAGTATTTTAAAGCGGAAAACTAGAGGTAGTAGTAGCAGTTCAGAAAGTGGAGCTCTGACACCGAAAGAAAAGAGAGTTTGCGAGCCTTCGTTTGAAGCCGACGACGAAGTCGCCATTGCGTTGGACATGGCGGAAGATCTTGGCGACAAGATACAACTGGTTTTACAAAAATTGACCAGCTTAGAGAGTATGGTCGAAGGAGTCCTACAACGTTTCAACAATCTGGAATCCTCCGTTAACGGTATTAAAGGAGAAGTTGCTGCACTCAGTGCCAAAACTGATGATTTCGAGAAAGCCGTCGGGACTATGGACAAAAGCTTAACATTTCTAAACAGCGAGATAGAGCAATTAAAGTCAAGAGTGAAAGAAAATGAAGCGGCAATGAAATCCCTAAATAGCCGAATCCTCTATCAGGATGTCTACTCCCGACGGGAGAATCTACGTTTCTTTAACATCCCTGAGTCTACCGACACAAGGGAAGAGAACGCTAAGGAACTTATTTATCGTTTTATGGAACGGGAGCTTGAAGTGGAGAATGCCCGCGACATCGAGTTTCAACGTGTGCATCGAATCGGAGCAAAAAAGCCAGAATCTCCTCGACCGATTATTGCCCGCTTCCTTCGTTTTCCCGATCGAGAGAAGGTTTTTAAACGAGCATTGGAATTGAAAGATCAGATCGATGTTAAGTTGTATGCTGACTATCCAAGGGAAATACAGGAGCGGAGAAGAAAATTGTGGCCACGTCTGAAGCGTGCGAGGGAGGAAGGCAAGAGAGCTTTTTTCGACAAGAAAGAACCTGACAAGCTTATCATTGATGGACATGTGGTTGTTTAAATCTTAAATGTTTTTTCTTCAGTTTGGTTTCTCTTCTTTTTTTTTTTTCCAACGCTACGATTATTATTGATGATGCACTTTATTTTCTTTGACGGTCATAAGCAGCGGGTGCGGCTAGTGACACCTTTTCATAAAATGCAAATATGCCAAAAGCTCTAAATCCCACGGGCTGCGTCTATGATTCAGCAATCAGCAGCTCTTATAATATTCTATTGTTTTCAGTGTTGTGTGTCAAGAACGACCCTTTTGTGTTCAGATCATATCTTATTTTCATAAATTTAGTGACAATCTCTGTGCGTTACACAGGATTTGTGCTCCGCGTGTTACTTTTTGATAATTTGCATCTTTTCTCGCATTCGAGAAAACTTGCGTAGATTTTAAGTTATTGTCTCTTAATGTTCGAGGGATACGATCGCCCACAAAGAGGAAAGCTCTCTTTTGCTGGCTAGCTGAACGGAAATATGATATAGTTTTTTTGCAGGAAACTTACAGCACTCTCGATATTGAAAGTGTCTGGAGGACACAATGGCAAGGTAAGCTATACTTTTCACACGGCTCTAATAACAGTCGGGGGGTGATGATTCTTGTAAGAGATGACTTAGATTTTAAGTTAAACTCGACCTGCTCTGATGACAACGGGCGATATATCATAATGGAAGCTGAAGTTCAAGGATCTTCGTTTTTGTTTGTAAATATCTACGCTCCGAATAGTGTGCAAGACCAATGTCGTTTCTATGATAATTTGAATAAGAACATTGAAGAGAATATTGTTGAAAAGGATAATAGGATAGTTCTGGGAGGTGATTTCAATGTCACATTAAACCCAGTCTGGGATTGCGCTGGTGGGAATCAGTCAAAGAAAGCTTCGGCTAAATGTATTGAAGATCTATGCCTCGATTTTGATTTAACAGATATTTGGCGAGTAAGAAACCCGGAGATTAAACGTTTTACTTGGAGACAAAAGAAACCTCTTATTCAGAGAAGACTCGATTTTTGGTTAATTAGCGAGGTTTGTCAAGAAGATATTGAAAAATCCGATATCATATCCTCGATAAACTCCGATCATTCGGCCATTTTTTTGCATTTTAGTAGCATCAGTAAACAAAAACACGGCCCGTCGTTCTGGAAATTCAATGCTAGTCTTGTTGATGATGTGAATTATGTAGCATTACTAACTGAAAGTATACCAGCGTGGCTAGCCGAATTCAATGAAGTTACTGATAAGAGGGTCCTGTGGGACTTAATTAAATACAGAATCAGACAATTTTCCATAAAATACAGCAAAGAAAAAGCTCGTGAAAAAAGAGAAAGAGTCTCTAAGATCGAAAAAATGCTTCAGACTTGCGAGGAACAGTGTAGCAAATGTCCTTCTGATGAAAACTTTGAACAGCTGGAAAACCTCCAAATAGAATACGATGATATATATGAAGATCTGGCTAAAGGTGCGATAATTCGGTCGAAGGCTACTTGGTATGAAAAAGGAGAGAGAAGCAACAAATACTTCTTAAAGCTTGAAAGTCATAATAAAAGTAAGAGTTCAGTCCGGAAAATCTTCAACGGCGAAGGTGTGTTGATTACAGATCCTCCAAAAGTGCAACAAGAAATTGAAAGATTCTACTCTGATCTTTGTAAAAGCGATACTCTATCACCATCTGCGAATATGCTAAATTCTTTTCTGAAAAATCCTGGTGTACCAAAACTCTCTCAAGTTGATGCTCAAGTCTGTGAAGGAAAACTAACAATCTCTGAATGTTACAAAAGTCTTCAGCTCTTTCAGAATAATAAATCTCCAGGGAATGATGGACTAACTGTAGAATTCTATAAAGCTTTTTGGCATGTCTTAGGCGAGTTGATGGTGGATAGTTTAAATGACTCCTATGATCGTGGCGAATTATCCAATTCTCAAAAAGAAGCTATCATCACTTTAATTGAGAAAAAAGATAAGGATAAAAGGTATCTATCCAATTGGAGACCAATCTCGCTGATCAATGTAGATGTCAAAATAGGTTCAAAAGCCATAGCCAAAAGATTGGAGATGGTATTGCCGAACATTATACATTATAACCAATGTGCGTATGTGAAAGGCAGAACAATTTGTGATGCAATTAGAACAATTGATGATATTATGGAATTTACGGAAAGATACTGTATTAATGGCAAAATGATTTGTGTTGATTTTAAGAAAGCCTTTGATACTGTAAGTCGCAACTTTTTGTTTAAAACCCTTCAAGCTTTCGGCTTTGGATACTCTTTTATTCAGTGGATTCACACATTCTATAAAAATATATCAAGCTGCGTTCTTAATAACGGCTTTTCTACTGCACCTTTTTCAGTTGAACGCGGAGTAAGGCAGGGAGACCCACTCTCTCCTTACTTGTTCATTATTGTGTTAGAAACTTTATGTATAAGCATACGAAGAAGCAAAGATATTCAAGGAATTACAGTAGATACTGAGGAGATAAAATTGGGGGTGTTTGCTGATGATTTGACCGGCTTTCTAATGAACGATATTTCTCTTCAAAAATTCTTAGAACTTGTTGAAGCTTTTGGAGAATGTTCAGGCCTCAGGATTAATCATGATAAGTCTGAAGTCATGTTACTTGGCAACAGTGTGCACTCGCTATTAAGAAATGACACCGAAATCAAAAACCTTGAAATTAAAAACTCAGTAAAAATTTTGGGAGTTCACTTCACGTACGATTTGCGTGCCAAACGAAAGTTGAACTTCGATGAAATTGTTACCTCTATCAAACAGAAACTACACGTCTGGAGATGGCGTGATCTTACAATATTTGGCCGAATTCAAATTGTTAAGACATTCATAATTCCTATTTTTTTGTACAGGGCGAGTATGGTATGCTGCGATCAAGATTTTGTAAAGGAGGTGAATAAACTAATTTTTGATTTCATTTGGAAGGGTAAAGACAAAGTTAAGCGTTCTGTTCTCGTCGGCGATTTTGAGGATGGCGGACTTAAGGCTCCTCATTTGCATTCTATGATTGAGACACAGAGAATTATGTGCTGTAAGAAATTAGCCAGTGACGAGCCAAGCAGTTGGAAGATTATTCTACTACATTACTTAAAACCAGTAGGAGGTAAACTTATACTTTGTTGTAATTACGACCTTAAAAAGTTGCCGATAAAAATTCCATCTTTCTACGAGGATTGCTTCAAGAGTTTCGCAAAATGCTCTGCGGCAACTCTTCAAGGCGAAGAAAACATTGAAGATATAAGCGAAATTCTCCAAATTATTCTTTGGAATAATAAACTTATTCGCATCGACGGGAAACCTGTATTTTATAAAACATTGGCGGAAAAGGGGATCTTAAGAATAGGAGACCTTATTTCTGAAAAAAATGAGTTAATCACTAAATGCAATTTAAGAGAGCGGGACCTTACTCCTGTGGATCAATTTAGACTTATATCTTTGTTAAATGCCCTCCCTAGCCAATGGCGTGATTCGTTAAATAGATCTCTTTACTCTGTTATAGAGGCATTTAATTTGCAGGAGCAAATTGTTTTACGTTTAAACGGGCAAAATACATCGATTAATAAAGCTGTGTCAAAAACTATTTACAAAGAGCTCAGAAACAGAGTTATCACCATACCTTCCGCTCAAGAGAAATATAGGAATTCCTTTATAAATGATACCCTTGATTGGCCAGAAATCTATAGCTTACCTCATCGTGTCACCTCGGACACAAAGATGCGTGAATTTCAATTCAAACTGTTAAACAAATATCTAGCGACAAATGCCTTTTTGTATAAAATTGGTGTTGTGTCTTCTCCAGATTGTTCTTTTTGTGGAAACGAGAACGAATCCCTCGAACACATCTTTATCCATTGCAATTACACCGTAAAATTTTGGGCAGAAGTTATTAAGTGGCTTCGCTCTTTAAATGTAAATATAAATAATCTTAACAACAAAGAAATTATGCTTGGAATGCCAAATTGTGAAGACGAGTTATTTGTCAATCATGTATTACTAATAGCTAAACAATATTTGTATTTTTGTCGTTGCAGAAAAACGTTTCCTATATTTAAAGTTTTTATGTCTAGATTAAGAAAGATTCAAAACTTTGAATTAATCATTGCAAAGTCAAAAAATAAGTTATTGCCTTATACAGCGAAATGGGGCAATTTTTGAATTTTGACTTATGCACAGATATACTGTTTTACAATATCTCTGCTACTTAGATCTGAAAACAAAAGGGTCAGTCGATATATGTTGTAGTTTTATGTATATGTAGGTGTGCGTGTGTTGGTGCGTGTGTTTGTGTGTGTGTGTGTATAATTTAGATCCTTCTTTTTTCTCTCTCTTTTCTTTGTATTATAAGTGATGTAGAGCAATGTGTATTGTAGGTAGTTTAATGTTTCAAATCTTGTAATGTCTTGTTAAAAAAGCAAGCAGCATGCTGAAAATAAAAATACAAAAATACAAAAAAAAAAAAAAAAAACAAACTTACGATAAACTTGAAAACCAAATTTGAGAGTAGGCTTAACTTCTTGCCGAGCCATACAAAAGTTGGGCACATAAGACAACGATTATCTGGCTTATCGGTTGACCGTACGTTTATTGAAGAAAACGACTAAATAAAAGGTTAACGGTAAATACCTTCTCCAATCGTTGAAAAGGCTACATCGGGCCACTGCGTAAATCGCACATCCTTCGTCTTTAGTCATGCTTAAAGCACGGCGGGAAAATTTATGTGCTGTCGAATGCAGTCGCAGCGCGAATACAATCCCTTTCACAACGCTTTAGATCAGCGTTTAGATGCATCCAAAAAACCGTCCATCAAGCCTTGATATAATTCTTCCCAGAGTGGCCAGTTAAAAATATTTTCACAGTCTAAAGCCCGCCGCACACGTGAGGAAACGGCTGAGCTAACTGCCTCGCGAGGAATTTTGCTCAGCTCTTTCCTCAAGTGTGCGGCGGGCATAACACATCTTCAGGTGACCTAGTCGAAGTGGCGGAAGGAAAGTCGAGTCGAACGAGGTATCGCACAGCGTTGACGTGGACGTCGTTAATCCACTGACTTGATCGAAAGTTTTATGCTTCGGACTAGGAATTTTCCATTACTTAGTTGAATTTGATGGCAAATCTCCCATTTTGGCGACCATTTCAGCTTTTCACCACACAAATCTTTCACAGTCTAACACATCTTCAGGTGACCTAGTCGAAGTGGCGGAACGAGAGAGTCAAACGAGGTATCGCACAGCGTTCATGTGCTCGCCGGTTAATCCACTGACTTGGTCTAAGGTTTCATGGGACAGGATCAACCAAATTTCAAAATCATTTCACCGTTTTGAATGTAGTTAAGCTTTGGACTAGAAATTTCCCATTACTTTGTTAAACTTGACCGCAAATACCACTTTCACCACAGCTACAGCGCTGTCGCAAGCAAACCGTCGCTTCGTTTCAGAAGGTCGATTCACTTTCTGTGATTGGTTAAACAAAATGACGTGTGAATCGCGAGGTGTGGAGAATCTACAATTCGATGACAAACATAGCGGGCAATGTCTTCCTTCGTAATTTTAACCAAAGAAATAAATTGCAAAACATTTAATTTTTGGTTTATCGTGAACTAAAAAAACTGTCAGAACAAGAGCGGATAGGCGTGTTTTCAGAGCATCTCTCTCTCTCTCTCTCTTTCTCTCTCTCTCTCTCTCTCTCTAGCTTGATGGCTTCACCCACTAACCCTTTTTCCTATTGGTCGAGAGGACTTGTCACGGTGATGAGTGTGGGCGGGGTCTCGATGTCACATGTTATAATCTAACCCTGTGATTGGTCAATGAAGTTTTGGATTTTTACCTCCCCATCCCCCGCTACAATTCGTCCAAGGAAGGTGTCACGCGTCAATTTACCTACTTACTAACCCCTCCCATTACAAAAACAACGTTGTCACGCGTGACTTTGGGTAGGCGGAGCTTAAATATGCTAAAAATAATATCGCTTACCCTTCCTTTTTCTGTTAAAGAGTTGGTGTCTATTGTTTTTTTTTTCTTTTTTCTTTTTTTGCTAGTGACGTTGAGTTTTTACAGATGGCGAGAGCATTTGCTTAATTTTTTTAATCTCTCTGGGTAAAAAGTCATTCAGAGATTTAAAGAACAGTTATTGCGAGTTGCTTAGAGCGTGCATTTGCATCAAGTTTTTTTTTTTTAATCTCTCGGGGTAAAAAGTCATTTAGAGATTTAAAGAACAGTTATTGCGAGTTGCTTAGAGCGTCTTTGCTCAAGGGTATCCCATCATCAGTCTTGGAGAATATCCATGGATCTTGTATTATAATTAAAAGTTATAATTTTCACAGCCCTGTTTTGCAATCTGTGGAGCCTGTCACACAGCCCTTTGCCATACCTCCCCAAACTCTGGAGTAATAATAATAATAAGAGCGACTAAAGAAAGCGCAAGGCGTTAAAAACACTAAATCACCGCCAGTCCGATATTTTTCTCAAACTGGGCAAATTAGCCAGCATTAAGCAGGATTCTTCGTTTCGACAATGTTTAGACAAATATCGGCCTGCGGGCCATTTAATATTTTTAACACCTTGGCGACAGTCGAACTGAAAAAAAGATTTTAAGTGTCGCGCCGAATTAATTACGGTTCGTCCGATAAGCCTAGCATAAAGCAAGTAGACTTTTGTACGTTATGCTAGCATTTTTTTCGAGCATTAAGTGAGTTAACTGTTTAAGCATTGAGTATTATTCGAGCATTTGAGTGGCATTTTCCCAGAAAATTAGTTTTTTGCACGAAAATAAAATAGAAATTAACTGTTTTGGAAAGCATTTCAGTGGGAAAAATGGACTATTAAGATGGAGCATTTTAGTGGGGAAACAAAAGCATAATGAACAAAAGGCTAAAAGCAAGCGCAAGGCGTTAAAAACACTAAATCACCGCCAGTCCGATATTTTTCTCAAACTGGACAAATTAGCCAGCAGTAAGCAGGATTCTCCGTTTCGACAATGTTTAGACAAATAGCGGCCTGCGGGCCATTTAATATTTTTAACACCTTGGCGACAGTCGAACTAAAAAAAAAAAAAGAAAAGATTTTACGTGTCGTGCCGAAAAACGGTTCGTCCGATAAGCCCAGCATAAAGCAAGTAGGCTTTTGTACATTATGTTGGTATATTTTCGAACATTTTAGTGAGTTAACTGTTTAAGCATTGAGTATTATTCGAGCATTTTAGTGGGATTTTCCCAGAAAATTAGTTTTTTGCAACAAAATAAAATAGAAATTAACTGTTTCGGAGAAAATGAAGACTAAAACTCAAAATTCACAAAAAAACCTATGTTTTTTTTGGGGGGGTTGTACTGATGAACCTTTATACGATGTTGTTATTGTTGCTTGCCATACTTGTGCGTTTTTGTAAGTGGACACCTTTAAATTAATTACTGATAAACCGTTTGTATAATGAGTATTTTTCGAGCATTTTAGTGGGAAAAATGGAGCATTAAGATGGAGCATTTTAATGGGGAAACAAAAGCATAATGAACAAAAGGCTAAAAGCAAGCGCAAGGTGTTAAAAACACTAAACACCGTCAGTCCGATATTTTTCTCAAACTGGGCAAATTAGCCAGCATTAAGCAGAATTATTTGTTTGCGTGTTGTCCGCCATCGGCCTCGCTAGGCACGTAATCGGTTGAAATTCTCGCACGTTTTTTTATTTACAATCCTTTCGATTGAACATGTAGTCATCATTCTCGCGAAAGGGAGAGTTTCAAAGATAATAGCAACAGTGATAAGATAGAAAAAAAAAGGCTCGCTCTATGTATTTTTAATGCGTTTTGTACGTGATGATATCCAACTCTGCGTGCGAGCGCTTTTGTCATTGTCATCAGTCACGAACGAATTCGAAACGTTTATTATTATTTTTTTTAATATTGGCGTACGTGCAAGAATGCTACCCTTTGAATACTGGATTTCCGCACCTGCTTCCTGTCACGGATTTCCGTGCAAGAAAGGGACGAGTTTCAAAGACAATAGAAACACATTCCCTGTGATGGGACGCACGCACATAAAGTTACGGCATAATCGCAGCGATTTTTCATACATCCTTATTTCGAACAAACGTACAGTCATTGGACGAACCGTTTTAAAATAAAAACGTATTTCGTGCTACAGAACGTTTTACAACGATCGTTTGTACGCTTTTTTCTCGCTCTATTCGGGAAAAAAATGGCACCCGCCTTCGTATCTAAGCTAGTCCCTTTCTCTTCCGAGTACAACAACTACATCTCTAGGAAAAAAAAAACTCAACATTTTATTCTCTTTACAAGGATGCATTGAGCATTATCCGAGCATTTTAGTGGCATTTTCCCAGAAAATTAGTTTTTTGCAACAAAATAAAATAGAAATTAACTGTTTCGGAGAAAATGAAGACTAAAACTCAAAATTCACAAAAAACCTATGTTTTTTGGGGGGTTGTACTGATGAACCTTTATACGATGTTGTTATTGTTGCTTGTCATACTTGTGCGTTTTTGTAAGTGGACACCTTTAAATTAATTACTGATAAACCGTTTGTATAATGAGTATTTTTCGAGCATTGTAGTGGGAAAAATGGAGCATTAAGATGGAGCATTTTAATGGGGAAACAAAAGCATAATGAACAAAAGGCTAAAAGCAAGCGCAAGGCGTTAGAAACACTAAATCACCGTCAGTCCGATATTTTTCTCAAACTTGGCAAATTAGCCAGCATTAAGCAGGATTCTTCGTTTCGACAATGTTTAGACAAATATCGGCTTGCGGGTCATTTAATTGCTTTTAACACCTTGACAGACAGTCGAACTGAAAAAAAGATTTTTGTCGTCGCGCCGAATCACGGTTCGTCCGATAAGCCCAGCATAAAGCAAGTAGATTTTTGTACATTATGCTAGCATTTTTTCGAGTATTTTAGTGAGTTAGGTGTTTAGCATTGAGCATTATTCGAGCATTTTAGTGGCATTTTCCCAGAAAATTAGTTTTTTGCAACAAAATAAAATAGAAATTAACTGTTTTGGAGAAAATGAAGACTAAAACTTTGGGGGGGGGGGGGTTGTACTGATGACCTTTTATATGTTGTTGCTTGCCATACTTGTGCGTTTTTGTGAGTGGAAACTTTTAAATTAATTACTGATAAACCGTTTGTATAACGAGCATTTTTCGAACATTTTAGTGGGAAAAATGGAGCATTAAGATGGAGCATTTTAGTGGGGAAACAAAAGCATGATGTACAAAAGACTAAAAGCAAGCGCAAGGCGTTAGAAACACTAAATCCCCGTCAGTCCGATATTTTTCTCAATCTGGGCAAATTAGCCAGCATTAAGCAGGATTCTTTGTTTATACAATATTCAGAAAAATATCGGACTGCGGGTCATTTAGTGTTTTTAACACCTTGGTTGGTGAGTGGCCATTTAGCACATAACCTTATAAAAGCGACTCGTGGGAGATTAAAAGTTAGTTATCTTGCAAGTACCGTGGTACGATAATTGGATCTACTACCCGCTGTTTGCGTTACTTTTTTTGTGGTGAACCGAAGTAAGTTTTGCGTTTGTTTTTAATTGTTTAAGCTTCCCTATCACCATTTTGTTGTAGTTTAAGCCTGGTTTTCACTAGCGACGCAAGCATAAGCGCAAACATAAACACAAGCGCAAGTCAAAAACAGCAGCAAGATAAGCATAAGCATAAACAGAAACATAAGAGGAACAAACCCACTAATTTGTCGAGTCTGGTTTTCACTTCGGACGTAAGCACGAGCGCAAGCAAAGGAAAAAATGTGATCCTTGTACTTGTGCTTACGCTTGTGTTTATGCTTGCGTCGAAGTCGTTTTCACGGTGAAATATGAGCTGTTATGTTTGCGCTTGTCAGCTTGCGCTTACGGTTCTGTTGCTTGTGAAAACCAGGCTTTACGGCCAATAGGTTCAGAACCATTAATACCTTAAATAATCGGCTTTCCTTGAATCTATCAAAGACTAATTTTATGGTATTCAAGCCTCGGCAAAAAAGTAGTTGTTTGATTTTCAATTTTATATAAAAAAAGAGCAGCGTATCCCTCGTGTTTCTGAAATTTCGTTTTTGGGTGTTCTTTTATACGACAATCTGAGCTGGGCATTTCACATATCTCTTTTAGCTGGTGAATTATCTAAGTCTATAGGTATTATACATAAATATAGATTTTTTATTTCAATTAATTCTCTTCGAACCTTTTACAATTTAGTGATATTATCATGTTTATGTTATTGCGATCTACAACGAATTGAAAAAAATACTTGAGACATTGTGTGCCAGTTAGCCATAATGATGTTTCCATGACCTTCTGCTCTCCCCCGCCCCCCCCCCCCCCGCCATCCTTCTCTTATTAAAGTTGTTAACAGTACAACACCATGCTCGAAAGTTTGACGAACAACTTTGAAAGGGGAAGAGGGAGGGGCTGTGTGTTGTATCTTACAGATTTTCTTAGAAGCAGCGTCTTAGGGAAAGAAAAGGTGCTTTTGATGGCGAATGTCTTAACAATTTTACAACTGGTTGTAGCTTTTAGCGGCACCTATAAATCGAATTATATTCTTTCAATTGGGTTTCTTCATGTTTTCATTCAAGAACTCCACACTCTTTTCCAAATTTAATAACCTTTTCTTAATGAACAGTCTAATTTATAATTTTATTTTTGTCCAATTTTTACCTTAGTCATGGAACAGCTTGACGATCAGTTGATGGATTTAATCGTCGACCCTTGGCTTATCCAAGAGACGGATATAGATCTTGCCTTTTGGGAGGATGACAAGTCAATCGAGATCTCGGATGACGAGATCATCGAGATCTCGGACGACGACACAATCGAGATCTCGGACGACGACACAATCGAGATCTCGGATGACGAGATCATCGAGATCTCGGACGACGAGGCGCGTTCGACAGAGAACCCATTCCCACCGGAGACGATAACGATATCCGACGATGCTTCATCGTCCGTCACGGTGGGGATTAATGATGACCCAGTAGAGACGATAAGCGGCGATGAGGCAGACGACGAGGCAGAAGAACAGGAAAACAAACATTTACGCGTAGTATTAACAAAAATTATACCTACGCCTTTGCAATTAAAAAGGCTAAAAAATAGACAAAAAAAGGAAAACAAAATAATTTAAAAAAAAAGTTTATTGTAGTTGGCGTTTCATTAGTTATTTATGTCTTATAATAATTTTACTTAAAGTTATCGTTATTTATATTTTGGGGTAAAAAAGAAATAAATAACTACAAAAATAGAAAAATAAAAATAGATTACGCATGACAGGTTGCTTTTTCCAACACGTTAGTGGCTCTTAATTCCAAAAGCAACGGCAGACAAAAAATAATAATAAAACCCACACGAACGTGGTCTGTTAACACCGCGTCCTCAAACAATATCCTTTTCGTAAAATATTTCTCTTCTTCGTTTTGCGTGAACGCCAGTAATTAATAAACCATTTTCCTTCCATTGTTAGCTTTTTTTCCCCGCAATGTATTCAAACTCTCGCCCAAACCGCGCCACGAAGCCTCGAACGATCTCGTTCCCAGGTTGTCGCGAGGAGAAAATTTTGGACCGGCCTCTATTGGACTTTTACTTCTGCGGACGCTGGACGAACAAAAATATTTTTTCGGGGAGAAGAGTTTGCAAACACAAAATCGCCAAAAAAATGCACTGTCGGGTTTTCTCTCTAGCAGGCACCTCTAACGACATGCGTACAATGTTCTGTGTTTTGTCTAAGTTGCAGTAAACTTGCATGCTTTGATTTTTGCTCCGTCTTGAAATTCCTGTTCATCGTATTCCCCGTTCCAAGTGCAAATTTGTGCGTCTTTTTGAGGTCTATTCCAGCGACGTCTTGTTCTTCGCTTTCTCTTCTTCTGCTGTTGTAAATCATCCCCTGAAAATATCACACAAAAAATATTACATACGCATATAACTGACAATAGTTAGCGATTACTGAAACAATTACCTTGGGCAGTCGTCTCTGGGAACTCTTTTTGGAAAGCGGAATCTTGCGAACTAGCCATGTGGTTGTGGTTCTTTCTAATCGTGTCGTTTTCATTTACACGTCGCTCTCGACATATTTATACCTACTAATGGTTGTCATTTGAACCACTCGATGCATTCTGTGACGTTTACTCGCGACGTAACATCGTGCGACCCCCCTACCTCGTGACGTCATAAACTAAACCGCCCACGTTCATTACCAAAGCCAGTCGCGATCAGAAACGTCACAACAAACGGGTCACATGCAATGCATCATCATCCCCGCCTTTCCAAGAGAGAATAAATACTCTGCTCGCTGAGCCGGTAGAAACACACCGCTCAAATTCTACGGACTAAAACAAAGATGCCTAAAATGCGAAGTGTACGACCTCGAGGATTAAACAGATATACCAGAAGGCAAGACGCTGAGATAGAGAAACTCAAACAAGAATACGAGAAACTCATGCAAGAAAACGCCGTACTTCTAGAAAAGTGCACAGCTTACGCCGATCTGGTCATTACCCTTGTTAAGGGTCTCATAAAATGCCACCCAGTCGTAGAAGGAATGGACACAGACGGTGGATTCCAAGAGAGAGTCCACGAGCAGAGACGGCTGCCGTTGCCTGTGATTATAGATCTCACTGGGGGTGAGTGAGAAGGTTCCAAGCAAGAAAGGAGAGTCATTAACGTGGAGCAAAATGGACGACAGAGCATTTAAAAAAAGACATTACCTGAATTGTTTGTGACACGAAAACGGCATGTAAAAATAAATCGACTGTCATTGTCGGAGTAAAGACAGTGTTATGTACTCTTTTTTTATTTATTTTTTTTTTGTTCTTTACTCCTCCCCTCTCCCTCCCGAAAAAAAAATCCTCTCTCATCTGTCAATCGTTGGTCCAAAAACAGTGCATCACACCGAGCGTATTGACCGTGGCACGCAAAACCTAACATCACTATCATTACTAGACCATTTTCGAGAAGACGAATATCGCAGTATCCCTGACAAAGGCGTTGCGTGTTTTTTTTTTTTTGTCCTATTGTCATTCCGCTTGAGAGGTTAATGGACTTTGATCGATATCGTGACTAAGCCCAACATTTAAAAATAATATACAAGCACGAATTTCCTTTCGATTGAAAATACAGTAATCATTCCCTCGAGAGGGGAGACTTTCAAAGCAACAATAGCAACAATTTCGCAGCGATGGGATAAAAAAAAGTGTCATCGTAATAGCCGGATGATTAAGGCTCGCTCTTTTTGGTGCGTGTGTGACTGTACGTGATGCCATTCAACTCTTGTGCACTATTGTCATCACGCCCGAGGCATAAATGGACTTTAAAATGTCTATTTTTAACATTAGCGTGCGTGTTGTCCGCCATCGGCACTGGACTCGACACTCTAGACACGTAATCAGTTGGAATTCCTGCACGTTTCTTTATTTACAACCCTTTCGATTGAACATGCAGTCATCATTCTCGTGAGAGGGAGAGTTTCAAAGATAATAGCAACAGTGGTAAGATAGAAAAAAAAAAGACTCGCTCTATGTATTTTTTAATGCGTTTTGTACGTGATGGTATCCAACTCTGAGTGCAAGCGCTATTGTCATTGTCATCAATCACGAATGGACTCGAAACGTTAATTTTTTTTAATATTGGCGTACGTGAGCGTATTGACCGTGGCACGCAAAACCTAACATCACTATCATTGCCAGGCTATTTTCGAGAAGGCGAATATCGCAGTATCCCTGACAAAGGCGTTGCGTGTTTTTTTTTTTTTGTCCTATTGTCATTCCGCTTGAGAGGTTAATGGACTTTGATCGATATCGTGACTAAGCCCAACATTTAAAAATAATATACAAGCACGAATTTCCTTTCGATTGAAAATACAGTAATCATTCCCGCGAGAGGGGAGACTTTCAAAGCAACAATAGCAACAATTTCGCAGCGATGGGATAAAAAAAAAGTGTCATCGTAATAGCCGGATGACTAAGGCTCGCTCTTTTTGGTGTGTGTTTGTGTGTGTGTGTGTGTGTGTGACTGTACGTGATGCCATTCAACTCTTGTGCACTATTGTCATCATGCCCGAGGCATAAATGGACTTTAAAATGTCTATTTTTAACATTAGCGTGCGTGCAGGAATTTTATCGCGTGCGTGTTGTCCGCCATCGGCACTGGACTCGACACTCTAGACACGTAATCAGTTGGAATTCCTGCACGTTTCTTTATTTACAACCCTTTCGATTGAAAATGCAGTCATCATTCTCGTGAGAGGGGGAGTTTCAAAGATAATAGCAACAGTTGTGAGATAGAAAAGGCTCACTCGCTCTATGTATTTTTAATGCGTTTTGTACGTGATGGTATCCAACGCTGAGTGCGAGCGCTTTTGTCATTGTCTATTGGATTTCCGCACCTGTTTCCTGTCACAGATTTCCGTGCAAGAAAGGGACGAGTTTCAAAGACAATAGAAACAAATTCCCTGTGATGGGACGCACACACCTAAAGTTGCGGCATAATCGCAGCGATTTTTCATACATCCTTATTTCGAACAAACGTACAGTCATTGGACGAACCGTTTTAAAATAAAAACGCACGTCGTGCTACAGAACGTTTTACAACGATCGTTTGTACGCTTTTTTCTCGCTCTATTCGAAAAAAAAAATGGCACCCGCCTTTGTCTCTAATCTA
>OX419342.1:25501593-25508706 GCA_948470475.1 Galaxea fascicularis | reverse complement strand
GAAGCCCGAAAGGTTTAACTCAAATCAAAAAGTCTTACCTTGAGGCGAAATTTAGCATCGGCAAGGCCACCAGAAGAAAGCTGGACCCGGACGTAGTAGCCAAAGAAATGCGGCGAGCACGGGGGGCAGATGGCAAGAGACTGTTCATTGCAACGGAGTATCTGTCTCCCCAGCAAATCTCATCCTATTTTTCACGTTTGTCAGCGAAACTGCGACAGCACGTGCAGGTGATGGAGCAACATGTGCTTGCAGCAGAGGAACAATTGCATTTTTCTACGGCAAGAGACTCTGTGCTTTCGTCCCTTCATATCAAGCACCATATTGTTGTAGACCAGTACGATCTGTGCGCTCTGGTCAAAAGCAACAAGATTAGAAGGCCAAAAGTGGGACTACTTCAGCTGCTATGTGAGAACTTCGAGCTAGAAGTGCCAAGCCCAGCGCGAAGGAAAGCGCCATACATAGCCCACCTTCAAGAACTAGTAGATAGTTGCCCTTGTTCTTTAAAATGAAAGGCCCTGTCAGAAATGAAAGCGCTTTTTTTTTCCCTTTTGGTATTTTTTTTTTTTGGGGGGGGGGGGGGCTTCAGAAACGAAGACTTGAACTTTTCATTGAACAAAATACAACGGGCTATCTGGAGTGTCGAAATAGTAAACGTTAAGGGCGACGACATGCTGCTGTCTTTTTAGGCATTAAGGTAATGCATTTTTGAGCGGGGAGGGGTGGTGGAGAAGAGTGAACAGCAGAGTTTTCAGAAATAGTACCTTCCGCTACATCTCCTTAGTTAATTGTACAGATTATTCTTCTACCCACATACCCTTTGAAAAAATGCCAAGTCGAATGTTCCCACCCCTTTGCCTTCGCCAGTCCTTCACCCCTCCCCCCTACAAGGCTACAAGCAATCGTTGAATAAAAGCTGAAGCGAGCAAACGGTCCTACACGCAATTATATTGGAACTGAAGTATCGTTTTGTTTGATACAGAAAGAGGCGTAATCATCAAATGGGATCACTGGAGTCACAGTGAATAAGTTTAAAATCGTCGGAGTAACTTCATGGAATTTGTCACAGTTTCACTTTATAATATTAAACGCGAGAGCAATTAGCGATCGCGATGTAATATGTAATGGCCTTCAACACCTGATTATTACGAATCCCTTCCTAGCTTTGGCTCCTTCGCTGCATGGGCATGCATACATGACAAGGTGAAATATCTATTTTAGTCTTTTCTATTTCAGCTATTCGACTTGAACACTGTTGCAAAATTTTTGTAATGAATGAAATCGTCTCCGAGAGACGTTGTTTTCGTAAATCTTAAGGTCAAACGTTTCCCATTTGGGGTAAGTCACAGCAATGTTTCTTCACCCCAAGACGGTGGCTAAGTAGGAATTCAACATGTATCACAACATCATAACTTTAAAAAGGTGTTAGATGAAGAAAAAGAAGCAGTTTAGAACGAGCTAAAGGTCAGTTGGACTGAATGGCCGTGCCGATCGGCAACGAGTTACATTTAATACTTCGCCACCTACTTTGACCTTGTTAATTGAAATGTTGAAGGTTATCGCTCTCAGACAGTTTGAAAACGGTATGTGAACTTATAATTAATTGTACAGTAATCCGTAGGGCGCTCAGAATAGCGAGAAAACTGTTTGCATTGGTAGACTTTTAATTCATGAGTTAGCTTTGGTTCGGAGAAGGCAAGGTTCATGTTGATTTCAAGAGCGGTCGCGATGCAAAAATTGACTTAACGTTTCCTTCTGTTGGCGGGGCACTTTTGTCGGGCCGCGGAAGAAATTTTAACACAACAGAGCGCTAAAAATGCACTTTAAGAAAATACTAATTTCAACGTCAAATTGTATGTACCAGTGGGCTTTTTGTGGTGTGGAAGTTAGCTAAATTTTGGTCATTCGCTGAAGCGTTTGAACTAGGGTATTTGTAACAGTTAAAAACGGTTTTATACTAGCAGATTTTTCAAAATAAATTTGTGCATTGGAAAGAACTATAGATGTGTTATGTTCTGGCCAAGTTGCATTGATAGACGTCTCCGCGTTCATCTACAAGAGCGATAACAAAATGCATCATTTTACTCTATTTTCGGCAGCGACATGGCGCTAAAATGGCGTTTTTCAAACTTTCCTCGATTTCAGAAAAAATCAAGCGCTTCACGATCTTTGAATACTATCTTCGAAAATAACTTACCAAAGGTGTTATTTAGACAAAATATGAAGAATTTCGAAATTTCACGAGTGACGCCGGATTCTCGATATTTACAGAAATTGGCTCTTAATACTGTAGTCGTCATCGTTGCTATGCCCGTTACCCTTCCTTACGGACAACACATTTTTATTTATAATTTACTTACCCACGAGAAGCCCAATCACGAGTGAATTTGCTCCAAACACTAGTGCATTGAACATGATGTTGTCTTGGTATGGGTCGATTGAGGAAGGGATGCCTTCTTTGGGAATTCGACTAACAGCGCCTATACCCAAGTTGACGGAAGTGACAGCAAGAGACGACAGCATCAATTTGTTCTCGAACGGATCAACAATAGGCCTCTTGTAGGCAAAGAAAATCGCATACAGACCTGATATGACGCAAGCTATCCCTACGTACACCCTGCTCTCGCCACCCACAAGGATCAACCCGGATGTTAGAACAACCTTTCGAGTTGTTTCAACAAGTTCCCAGTACCAGGAGTGACCATTGTAATTTTGAACCAAAAATTGCAATCCCTTGACCACTTCTTTACCTCGTTCTTCAGCATCATTTGTTTCGGTCTTGTCTTCGTTGCACTGAATTCCAAGGGAGCCACGTTTCCTCCAAAGAGCCACCATAGCAGCAGTTGGCATGGCAATTATGTACACAAGAGCGCAGTACGCAACGATCACAAGACGTTGGAACTTTGAACTAGTACACTTAATGTTGAAGTCAGCCTTGAGAACCCTGTAACAGATTTCTTCCTCTTCGTCGATACAGATTGTGCGGCAGGCAAGTGGGAGTACGGTTGCTGTACTGGAGCAAGTGTTCAGGTAGGTAACGAAGAGGAAGAAAAATAGGTTTCTGTAGATTAACTCTTTTGCTTCAGAGGTTTTCTTTAATCGCTCTCCACCGTTTAAGACGTTCCGCGTCAAAGTGAGCTTTCTCAGTCCGTAAATGAAAACTGCCATAACCATGGCAACGGCATTCACGGCGAGCATCGCAAACAAACTTCCAAACGCATCTACTTTGAAATTTGGAAACAGGCAGTGCAGAGGAGCTATCTGAAAAATTTGCAACTGCACAATCGCCGAGTATTTTCCAACGAGGGCGAGAGAGTCTGGCCACTGGATGTACGAGAAAGCTTCCAAAACGCCAGACGTCACTTGGTAGAATCCAATAACTATTTTCAGTCTTCCCAATATAATGTCCACTGAAGACTGTCCCTCAGCCTTTTTACTTTTCCTTTTGCTCATCCACACTATGATCACGGTCAGTATCGCAACGACTCCTGTCAGGATTGAAATTTGTCCGATCATCCATTTCTTTGTTGGACACTCTTTGCAAGTTTTCAGTTGTTTATAATATCCATCGCTGCATACATCACACAAGAGTCCTTCATAACCTTTAGCACATAAAGAATTGAGGCCACCCATGCAAGATTGTTCCCTGAGGCATTTATGTGGTCGCGGAAGACTGTAGGTATATTCAATAGACGAATTTGCTATTTCAGTGTTATTTCGCAGTACAGGAGAAAACCCTGCCTTGTTCAAGGTGACAGTAAATTGTTGGTACAGTTCTTTGTGCGTTTGATTTTTCCACTTCCACCAATAACCGTTACGTAGAGTAACAGAGTCATTTACGCAGTTGAATCCTTCAGTTTGATCACATGGTGTGCAACCTTCAAACAAATTAGTTCGATGGAAGTTTTTCAGACACTCACAAGCCCGGAATCCAGCAAAACTGTTTGTGTTGGTACCTGTTTGAAAGAAAAGAAATATATTACATTATGAAGCTACATTCTAGAGTAGCAATAAAAAGATTATTAACTACGTTAGCCTGGTGAAGGTGTCTCCTTCAGAAACAAGCATTTGACGAGCAACAGTTTGGAGAGCACTGCACTGCACTGTGTGTATTCGGAACGAAAAAGTTTTTATTATATTATTTACTCCCTGTTGCATTCCTCCAGTGACGGTGAATGCCGATATATTCATCGTAGCCCTTGAGATTTCGACGTCCAGTTTTCGTCGCCTTAAAGATGTCTATGTTGTTTTTTCGACGTTTGTGTTTTTTATAGTATTAACTTTCCATTCTTCAACTCCACAAAGGTATATTTTGTTTAAGGATCGACCGAAAAAACATCCGCGTTAGATCTTTACTCGTTCCGTTCAAGGCCATTGATATCCATTTCATGATGACGCAGTATGTACCAAGCAAAAACCTACGCCCTTCTACTACAACCTGAAACTAGCAAACAACAACAACAGTCTTGACTTTGTTTTCAACAATTATAAAACAAAGGGCTTTGCAGCCCGCATTTAGCTTGGGTCTTCTAGGACGGCTACTTAAACTAAGACTATGTATAATAAGCTCACAAGAAATAACAACAATAAAATCAGTTACCGATATGCAATGATATATACATTTAGTCCGAGAGGAAAAATTGAGAAAGAAAAAGAGTCTAAAAAAGATCCACGCGAAAGCTGATTCAAACGCAAACGTGTGCTTAGAAAAATCAGTATACAGCATGCCAACATTCCTCTCCTCGGTTTAAAAAAATGTGCAGAGGCAAGTGATCCAATTTACGTTTAAAGGGTACTTTACTTAGCTCACGAAGTTCAGGGAGGATACTATGCCACATTTTTGCGCCCTATCCAATTCTCAAATCAAACCAAATCAAATGACATGTTGCGTTTTGGAGAGAGGGGAACGCCGCAGTACACGGAGAAAAAGCCCTCCGAGCAGAGTGGAGAACCAACACACTCAGCCCACTTATGACGCCGAGTCCTGGAATCGAACCTGGGACACATTGGTCAGGAAGGCGAGCGCTCCCACCACTGCGCCAACCCTGCTCCCCAAAGGAATGTAACCGTTGATTTACTTTCGCCTTTTTGTACGAACCTTTTCAGCTACTGAGAAACGAGTGGAGTAGAAATGGTTCTGTTCAGAGCGAGTAAAAAGTTCAGAAACATTGCCGGGTTGGGGCACGATGATTTACAATGAGGAACAATACTTAGCAGGGGAAGTACAGGGGAAAATGTTTAATCCAAGTTTAATGAATAAAGAAATAAACAGTGGAGTGACTGTATGTGTAAGTTGAGTGAGTGAGTGTGTGCCATCGGACTGCCTCTTACTGCTCTTGGCAGGACTACGTCAAGTCCTTCACAAAAGATGAAATTAACAACTGTCAGCTGCGACAATCGATATCAAGGTTGGATACCTTGGTTAAAAGTCAAACGTATAGCGCCGAAATTGGTTTGCTTATATACTTGTGGTCATAGAAATTTCGTCATAAATGCAAAGTTTCCATACTTGGTCGTCCATGTGATAGTCTCGGCCTGGAAGTTCTACTGAAAGCTGAGGAGGACGCTTATCAGCAAAGGGAGGGGAATGGAAAAGTCACAAATATTTAGTCACTCGAACAGGTCACCCAGTGAATGGTCATTGCAACACCAAATTTAGTTGTACACTGGGAAGTTTATCACACCATTGTAGCTCTCGTCTTTGAAACAGTGTTGAGGAAAACTGAATCATTTTCCCAAAGGGTGCGAGGTCATGGAAACCTTCAACAAGAAAACACCTGACTGCAATTATCGACGCCAGATATTTCAGCCAGCGACGCAGTTTTATTTTAAATATTTTACGGAGTTATCCTGACCGAAGTGCTTGGCTGATAGCAACAAACGTGCTGAAAAGCTTTTAGCGATCAACAACGATCGGCAATACCGAAGGGTTTCATACCGTTATCTGGTTCGAGAACGTCGTTTCCTCCAATATTGCCTATACTTCAGCTAATCCTATTGGTTTTACACTTGAAAAAGAATTTGAATAAAATTTTTGCCGAGACCGTTTGTCGTTTTTGTTGGTCTCTTTATTTGGACAAGCGTCAGTGAAAACGCGTGCATGAGCTTGTTCAAGAGTGCAATCAGAACTTGGGACGCACCTGAAGTTCGGTTCGGTTATAATTAATCCAACAAAGTTCTCTACAAGAAAGCGGCTGATGCAGACTGATTAATACTGGCTTCAAGGATATCAGTGATGGTATATACGTCTTCTTTAACGGCATGCGTGTGTCTCTGTGGATTTCACTGGCCACTAAGGTGTTGCTCCTTTTTCACTATTCCCCATGTCCTTCTACTCCCATTTAAGCGAGGTATTCCCAATTTGAATGAATGAATGAATAAAATCTATATTGATAAATTAAACTCAACACTTGCAGACATACGTGCACGTTTACAATGCAGTATGTAGTAAAAAGAAGAATTATCTATAACGGGTTATTTTCCTTGAAAATTAAACTAAATGAAATGAAAAAAAAAAGATCTATTTACAAAGCAACGCTTAAAGCGCTCTGTGCGAAAGCGCGGTAGTATGAATCATGACCACGTCTACGTAATGATTGATATGTACATTTGCTCGGTAGAAGATCTATTAAACAATGTGTATCTGTATCAGTTGGTTCCAAAATGAGCGCTTATGTGCGCTTTTAGGACTCAATGGGTTAGCACACGTGATTGAAGACCTTAATTCTTTGGATGTGAACATGGAGAACATCAAGGTTTTGTGCCGCCAGGCTTGAGTTGTGGTAGGCATAAGGCAAAAACTGATGTTTTCTCCTCAGTTCTTGAAATGAAAGAACTTTCAAAGAACGTGAACTGAGATTGTGTTGGGGTAATTTCTGAACATAGCAAACAAACAAATGAAGTGAAGGATGATCCTCGCAGTGGTGATCGCAATTTATGGAATTGCGTAAAGAAGCCTGAAAAAAATGCAGGACTTCAACGCGGTTTGAACCCGTGACCTCGCGATACGGGTGCGATGCTCTAACCAACTGAGCTATGAAGCCACTGACGTTGGGAGCTGGTCAATGGTGGGTTTATATGTTGCCGTGAAAAGGATGAACGTAAATGATGTATATG
>OX419342.1:25471593-25496593 GCA_948470475.1 Galaxea fascicularis | reverse complement strand
TGACGTCATCTATCTCTCTGCACCTATCCTGGTGATTCAATGTATCTATCGAGAATAAAACACAGGCAGGCAGGCAGATTTTTAGGTTTGGGAGTGTAAACGATCAAATCAGTAACCATGAGTCACTGAACTCGGAAATTAAATTATAAACCAAGGAACTCCAAAAGAAAAGCATGACACTTGTTCTTCAACTGTAATTGTAATACGTTCTCTTCAAATATTCTTTTATCTGTTCCTCCCATCCCAACTCGGAGTTGGGAATAGTCATTTTTCGAACAGCTTTTGAAGTGTGAGGGCCGCACTTTTCACATCTTCAATTGAGGGAAGAGGGCTGACTCTAAGACTGGTTAAAACGTGTCTAACTCAGTTTAATTCATAAGACTTATTCCATCAAGCTCGGATGTTTACCCGCAAGGTCCGCCAGCTTTAGCCGACCACTAGTATCCCGTAAAAGTTCTTTTTGGTTTTGGAAATGTAATAATATTTATTAATTTTTGAGCCCCCGGCCCCTCTCCCTGCGCGGTCCATGTCGAGTCAAAAATGGGTGCCATAAATTCTTTTTCTCCTGGATTCCAGAGAGTTTCACTTGTCTCCTTGTATTTGCATATTTTGAACTTGTGTTTATTTGAAAATTTAGTAAAACTGTTTAACTAAGGTTTCTTTGGAATCAAGGTAAATTTTTATGCTAATGAGTACATTGTTTTAGTCATCTCGAATTATGTAGTACAGGCAGACCTTCTGTATTGATTTTTATACAATGACGTATTTTTAGATAATTATACTCCTAGCTGTACTTGTGGCTTTGCATTTGCTGCAAATTAAGAATGAAGATTAAAAATTAAGATTTCGCCATTTCTAGCGGGAGGAACAAAGGTACCATGAATTTTGCAAATGCACTTCTAACTGCTAATCTCATGTTACTCCATAAAATGCTATATTTAGTTTGGTAATCATTGCTAGAGCATTAACTTTTCCTGTAATTCTATTGTTTGGCGTCAAACGTTTGTGAATAGGCTCCATGGTTTTAAATACTTATGGGTCTCGAGATACACAACTAATCTCCGCCGTCTTGTTATTTTTCAAAAGCTCATTACCAGAACCATGAATAAATCAAATTTCTCGTCGTCATACGTGGATTGAGTTTGTTAATGGTTCTCTACTCTGCTCCGAGAGGTTTTTCTCTGGGTACTCTGGTTTTACCCTCTCCGTAAAAACATGGCCAACATTTCTAAATTCCAATTCGATCCGGAATACTCGATCGTATAATACATGAGCCCCTGGCTTGGGAGATTGGGCAACCTCTCCTCACGCTATCGAGCTCAAATAAATTTGATTTGATTTTGATACAGACCCTATATTTTAGGAACTTGGTATTCTAAAACTTGATGATAGCCATTATATGCAACTAGGTCAATTTATGTATTCTTACAATGATCTGTCATTAAGACTTTGTAACCGTTTGCATCCGCTAAACACTCAAATCCATTCCTATAATACTAGGAACTTCCATGCCTTCCGTTTACCCTACTGTCGAACCAACATTGAGAAATTTCCTTTTTTTTTTTGCAAGGACCGATCGAATTTCTTTCATTCACTTGACAGTCATCAACTCTTGTTCCTAATCCCCTTTTAAGATAAAGCTAAAAAGTATACCTATAAATAGCTATGCTTAAGGCTCAAGTTCAAACTGCTTACTTTAGACTTAGTCCATTTTCCAAGTTTCTTCGCCATTTGTATTCGACCTGTAGCACCTATTTCGAGGAGGCCTAATCGCCCATAAGCTTTCTAGTTTCTCTTAGGTCTCCTCGCCACCTTTGCATGTCTGTAATCTTTCGCTACTCATTTTTTTCTATTCCTTGATTTGTATTTATTCTGTACTTCTTTTGTGTGGCAAAATAAATGAATGATGAACTGTTTGCTTGTAATTGTTAGACCACATAATTTGAATGATTTTCATCTTCATTTCGGAAAATTTGAGTCTTGAGATTAACCCGAGTAGATCCAGTTTCTTTGAGAGTCTTTGCTGTCTTTAGAAGGTCTAACTAATTGTATCGCAGACGTTGTGGCAAGAATTTTTCCCTTTTCTCACAACAAGTGAGTTGCTCTGAGTAAATTTACCCGGTTTATTGTTGTTACGAGTTGTCAAGTCACACAAACTCGGGAAAAATCTATTGTCACTCTTTACCGAGGCAAAATGTGCCGATCTCGGCCACGCTAGTTATACCTTTCGTGACAGTTTCTCGAGCCAAGAAAATCTTCACACGATACGATTTTAATTTCCAAGTCATTTGAGAGTGCAAAAGGGGAGAATTGTTAAAGATATACTGATTACCACAAGATTAGATTAGATTAGAGCGGGGAAATAACAACAACTAACTGCCTCATTTTACCTTTGGATCACCAACCTATTCCCTTCGGAAGGCGATTCACAGTGATTTCTGACAAATATTGATTAGTAGTATATGATGGGAACAGAAATCGAAACAACAAAGGAAATGAGTGAAAATGTGTTCAGCCGGGAGTCGAACCCGGGTCTCCTGATCCTAACTGCAGAAAATGTGCGATTCTCCTCAGAACTTGCCATATAAAGGTTGTTCCAATTCGGCTGAATGGCGGGGTTGGTTCAGTGGCCTAGTGGTAAGGTACCTGACCGGTAACTAGGAGACCCGAACGCATTTTCACTCATTTCCTTTGTTGTTTCGATTTCTGTTCCCATCATATACTACTAACTAATATATATATATATATATATATATATATATATATATATATATATATATATATATATATATATATATATATATATATATATATATATACCTGGATTTTTGAAAACAGGGTCGCAGGAAGGTTACACTAAGCCTTGTTTATTTTAGTACTGAGGTGTGTTTCCCTTTTCTATTCTTCTTCGTCTTTGCTTGTGCTGGGGGAGGCGACGATGGCAATTAGCTGATTAGTAAGAGAAAGTTAACATTGAAAGTTAAAATAAGCTCTCCCCCCCCCCTACCCTCCTCCTCCTCCCTTTTAACCCTCTTTATTTGGTCCCACTCTCTCTCTTTCTCAAGGAAATTTGCATGAATTTGAAATCTTAGCGTAGGCTTAGTTTCAAACGGAGTCAGTATATTTAGCTTTCCTGTTCACCTCCTAGAGCAAAGTTTTCTTTAGAGCATCATGAAGCTCCGTGAGGGAAAAATTCTAGCGAGATGCAGTGTCTGCCTCGTCTAATAACCTTCGTGCGTATTTATCTTGTCGGGGCTATGACGTCGACTGTTAGGCGCAGTGAAGTGATGTGATAATTTGAAGTGTCATCATGTGTGATTTCCGGCCTCAAATCTAGTCGTAACATTTGCCACATGTTTGCGTAGATGTAATTTACCAAGAGCTTGCTGTTATTTGTGTTAGCCACCAGGGAATTCGGTTTAGAACGTTGCTTGATTTCGTGAAAATCGATGCCTCTTTCCGACGGCAACTTTGCTCTCGGCAAGGCCGACGTTTCAAAGCAAGATTTGGGCAAAACTGACACTACTGCCCACACGATAGTTCAGGTCAGAGGTTGCGTCGATTTCATGTCTAATTATATAGCAAATAGCCATGTTCTTTTTTTTTTCCTTTCGTCGACACGGTAATCTGGTAATAAGCAAAAAGTTAAGTGTCCTTGTTGAACAACGGAGGTAATAGCAAAGGAAGTTCTAAAAAGCCTCGAATTTTCGTCGACCTGGTTTTCATAAGGTCAGGTATATATCTAACTGGATTTGCCAAAACGTGCCTGCAGAAATTGTGAAAACAAGCCAATTCCGCTGCCGTCACAAAGCACAAAGTCAATCCTTCCCCCACCCCTGTGCTTTGACCAAACAACTGCCAATCACCCACCCACTGCACACTGTGGGTTCACTCTAATTGGTAATCAAAAGCAAACTATCATTCAAGCCTACACTAGACCAGGCAAAACTGCCAAGGCATCCTACACTGTAAAGAGCCACTTGATGGGCCTAGAAACTCTAACTGCAGTCAAAGTCCCAAAGCAGGAACCCCCCGTGTTCAAGCCACTGTGGCCGGCCAAAATGGAGGGGGCTTGCCGTCAAGGCCTGCTTTGCCAAACAGCCTAGGGATAGTTCTAACAGTGGGTGGGTGAGTCTCAGTTTTCTGTCAAAAGCACAGGGCAGGGGGGGTTCCTGCTTTGAGACTTTGACTGCAGTTAGAGTTTCTAGGCCCATTAAGTGGCTCTTTACAGTGTAGGATGCCTTGGCAGTTTTGCCTGGTCTAGTGTAGGCTTGAATGATAGTTTGCTTTTGATTACCAATTAGAGTGAACCCACAGTGTGCAGTGGGTGGGTGATTGGCAGTTGTTTGGTCAAAGCACAGGGGTGGGGGAAGGGTTGACTTTGTGCTTTGTGACGGCAGCGGAATTGGCTTGTTTTCACAATTTCTTCAGGCACGTTTTAAAAAATCCAGTTAGATATATATATATATATATATATATATATATCTGTCTGAATTTGTAAAAAGGTGCCTACAGAAATTTCAAGCGCGTTGTAACAATTTGACCCTTGAGGTGAATAAAATACAGCTGAATGTCGCTAGGTAGGGCTTAAATGGACAAATTAATCGCTGGAAACAGACGAAAAGTCGATCTTGGCAAAAGCGACAGATTTGTAATGAAATAAACAACATTAATTTTATTAAAAGCACAGAAATTATGAACTTTCAGTCTCGCAAACTATGAGGCTCAGAGCGAGATGCCCGACTAAAACAGATCCAGAATTTACCGTTCTTGAGCCCAGAATCGGTTGTCTAAGACAAAATCACTTCAGCTAAACACTCACGAAGCGTTTTTAAGCTTGCACACACTATTCTTATAACACGAGCACCACGACATACCTGAAATCCGTCTGTCAACAAGTTGAGGAAATCACACAATTATACACGTTCGCGGCACTGATAAAGCTCTCCACAACCAAACCAGGCACAATGTTTCCACACTTGATACGGGCAAAGTATCATCAAATTACTCTCTCTCTCTCAATACTGAACTCTCGCTTTCTCCACATAAATCATCACATGTAAACTTTGCTGACACAGTCGATTTATTCAAGATCCCGGATGTACCCATTCGTTTTCAAACGGACAAATAGAGGGCGGTATTGACAAAAAATTTTAACTAAGTCTCTGGCCTGGTCATAAATCAGCTTTAATTTTGCTCTCGCCGAATAGATCTGACTCCTACAAACTACCTTTCAGGCCAGAGACTCGTCACCGCCCACAGCAAAGCTCGCAATATGATGCCTTTCCGTCTCAAGCCCGAGATCGGTGTCTCACCCGTTTAGCCAAAATGAAACGGAATACGGTAACATATTGGACGACGGCAGACCTTGCCAATCGTGAGAATTGTTCCTTCATAAGGCTTAATGATGCCTTCCGGAAAACTTTACTGTAGGCAGCCAAAAAGAAATGTAGAAAATTAACCGACCACTGAAAATAACTTCTAACGCGCGCGCTGATTTCAAATTAGTGACTTATGACACAAAGAGAATTGTGGGAAATGATATGTAGGGGAGAGGTGGGGGGGGGGGGGGGGCAGAGAAAGATGTAAATAGCATTAAAAACACGTTTCAGCTTGTTACGAGGTTTTGTGTACTAAAAACAGAAGGACAAAGAAAAACTGGTCAAGTACCGAACAAGCCTGAAATGGGACTGTTGCTAAAAAATCCTGGAGGTACCTTTTTGCAAATCCAGACAGATATATATATATATATATATATATACCTGACCTTATGAAAACCAGGTCGACGAAAATTCGAGGCTTTTTAGAACTTCCTTTGCTATTACCTCCCTTGTTTAACAAGGACACTTAACTTTTTGCTTATTACCAGATTACAGTGTCGACGAAAGGAAAAAAAAAGAACATGGCTATTTGCTATATCACTAGACATGAAATCGACGTAACCTCTGACCTGAACTATCGTGTGGGCAGTAGTGTCAGTTTTGCTCAAATCTTGCTTTGAAACGTCGGCCTTGCCGAGAGCAAAGTTACCGTCGGAAAGAGGCATCGATTTCCACGAAATCAAGCAACGTTTTAAACCGAATTCCCTGGCGGCTAACACAAATAACAGCAAGCTCTTGGTAAATTACATCTACGTAAACATGTGGCAAATGTTACGACTAGATTTGAGGCCGGAAATCACACATTATGACACTTCAAATTATCACATCACTTATCAGATCACTAGCATAGAATCGCTAAAGCCGCAAGGGCGGTAACAAGTCAAGAAACTGGAAAAACTTACGGTTTTCGCGCAGAAATACCGAGCCAAATCTTGTCGTCGCCTGATAGTTACTTGAAGTCCCGGATGTTGAAAACCGATTTCAAGCGAACTTCCGTCAAGCCCTTGTTTCTTGTTCAGTTTTTACTAAGTCTTTAGCCTGGTCAAAAGTCAAGTCCAATTTCACCATCTGCGCTTACAAATCAACCCTGACACCTACGTTTTGAGGCTAAAGACTCCTTACCTCCGAAAGCAAAGCTCTACAATAACCTTCACTGCGCCTAACAGTCGACTTCATAGCGGCCGACAAGATAAATACGCACGAAGGTTATTAGACGAGGCAGACACTGCATCTCGCTAGAATTTTTCCCTCACTGAGCTTCATGATGCTCTAAGGAAAACTTTGCTCTAGGAGGTGAACAGGAAAGCTAAATATACTGACTCCGTTTGAAACTAAGCCTGCGCTAAGATTTCAAATTCATGCAAATTTTCTTGAGAAAGAGAGAGAGTGGGACCAAATAAAGAGGGTTAAAAGGGAGGAGGGGCAGGGTTGGGGGGGGGGTGGGAGAGAGAGCTTATTCTAACTTTCAATGTTAACTTTCTCTTACTAATCAGCTAATTGCCATCGTCGCTCCCCCCAGCACAAGCAAAGACCAAGAAGAATAGAAGGGGGAAACACACCTCAGTACTGAAATAAACAAGGCTTAGTATAACTTTCCTGCGACCCTGTTTTCAAAAATCCAGGTATATATATATATATATATATATATATATACCCGACCTTATGAAAACCAGGTCGACGAAAATTCGAGGCTTTTTAGAACTTCCTTTGCTATTACCTCCGTTGTTCAACAAGGACACTTAACTTTTTGCTTATTACCAGATTACAGTGTCGACGGAAGGAAAAAAAAAAGAACATGGCTATTTGCTATATCACTAGACATGAAATCGACGTAACCTCTGACCTGAACTATCGTGTGGGCAGTAGTGTCAGTTTTGCCCAAATCTTGCTTTGAAACGTCGACCTTGCCGAGAGCAAAGTTGCCGTCGGAAAGAGGCATCGATTTCCACGAAATCAAGCAACGTTTTAAACCGAATTCCCTGGTGGCTTACACAAATAACAGCAAGCTCTTGGTAAATTACATCTACGTAAACATGTGGCAAATGTTACGACTAGATTTGAGGCCGGAAATCACACATTATGACACTTCAAATTATCACATCACTTATCAGATCACTAGCATAGAATCAGTAAAGCCGCAAGGGCGGTAACAAGTCGGGAAACTGGAAAAACTTACGGTTTTCGCGCAGAAATACAGAGGCAAATCTTGTCCTCGCCTGATAGTTACTTGAAGTCCCGGATGTTGAAAAACGATTTCAAGCGAACTTCCGTCAAGCCCTTGTTTCTTGCTCAATTTTTACTAAGTCTTTAGCCTGGTCAAAAGTCAAGTCCAATTTCACCATGTGCGCTTACGAATCAACCCTGACACCTACGTTTTGAGGCTAAAGACTCCTTACCTCCGAAAGCAAAGCTCTACAATAACCTTCACTGCGCCTAACAGTCGACTTCATAGCCCCGACAAGATAAATACGCACGAAGGTTATTAGACGAGGCAGATACTGCATCTCGCTAGAATTTTTCCCTCACTGAGCTTCATGATGCTCTAAGGAAAACTTTGCTCTAGGAAGTGAACAGGAAAGCTAAATATACTGACTCCGTTTGAAACTAAGCCTACGCTAAGATTTCAAATTCATGCAAATTTTCTTAAGAAAGAGAGAGAGAGTGGGACCAAATAAAGAGTATTAAAAGGGAGGAGGGAGAGGGTAGGGGGGGGGGGGGGGGAGAAAGCTTATTTTAACTTTCAATGTTAACTTTCTCTTACTAATCAGCTAATTGCCATCGTCGCTTCCCCCAGCACAAGCAAAGACGAAGAAGAATAGAAGGGGGAAACACACCTCAGTACTAAAATAAACAAGGCTTAGTATAACTTTCCTGCGACCCTGTTTTCAAAAATCCAGGTAGATATCTCAAGCATATCGGTCGAATTGAACAGAATTCTTTCATATTCAACTTAAAACGATAGCAAACGTTCAAATGAAGAGTTCTAAGTGCGAAAAGCAGAGAAGTTGCCTTTAGATGATCAAATCTTCAGACATGAAACTGTGCTCTTGGTCATAACCATGACATAAATTACCTTAGAATACTAGTGACTTGCTTAAAGTGCAGACATTGTGAAAATCGGGGACTTATGTTAGGCTTGAAAGCCGTTTTCTAAGGTCTGTAACATTTGTACGCGAAAAGAGTTCTGATTTGAACAAGTTTGGCTGTGAAATCAGTCCCTATTTCCTAATCCTGTGAAATATATACCCGACCTTATGAAAACCAGGTCGACGAAAATTCGAGGCTTTTTAGAACTTCCTTTGCTATTACCTCCGTTGTTCAACAAGGACACTTAACTTTTTGCTTATTACCAGATTACAGTGTCGACGGAAGGAAAAAAAAAAGAACATGGCTATTTGCTATATCACTAGACATGAAATCGACGTAACCTCTGACCTGAACTATCGTGTGGGCAGTAGTGTCAGTTTTGCCCAAATCTTGCTTTGAAACGTCGACCTTGCCGAGAGCAAAGTTGCCGTCGGAAAGAGGCATCGATTTCCACGAAATCAAGCAACGTTTTAAACCGAATTCCCTGGTGGCTTACACAAATAACAGCAAGCTCTTGGTAAATTACATCTACGTAAACATGTGGCAAATGTTACGACTAGATTTGAGGCCGGAAATCACACATTATGACACTTCAAATTATCACATCACTTATCAGATCACTAGCATAGAATCAGTAAAGCCGCAAGGGCGGTAACAAGTCGGGAAACTGGAAAAACTTACGGTTTTCGCGCAGAAATACAGAGGCAAATCTTGTCCTCGCCTGATAGTTACTTGAAGTCCCGGATGTTGAAAAACGATTTCAAGCGAACTTCCGTCAAGCCCTTGTTTCTTGCTCAATTTTTACTAAGTCTTTAGCCTGGTCAAAAGTCAAGTCCAATTTCACCATGTGCGCTTACGAATCAACCCTGACACCTACGTTTTGAGGCTAAAGACTCCTTACCTCCGAAAGCAAAGCTCTACAATAACCTTCACTGCGCCTAACAGTCGACTTCATAGCCCCGACAAGATAAATACGCACGAAGGTTATTAGACGAGGCAGATACTGCATCTCGCTAGAATTTTTCCCTCACTGAGCTTCATGATGCTCTAAGGAAAACTTTGCTCTAGGAAGTGAACAGGAAAGCTAAATATACTGACTCCGTTTGAAACTAAGCCTACGCTAAGATTTCAAATTCATGCAAATTTTCTTAAGAAAGAGAGAGAGAGTGGGACCAAATAAAGAGTATTAAAAGGGAGGAGGGAGAGGGTAGGGGGGGGGGGGGGGGAGAAAGCTTATTTTAACTTTCAATGTTAACTTTCTCTTACTAATCAGCTAATTGCCATCGTCGCTTCCCCCAGCACAAGCAAAGACGAAGAAGAATAGAAGGGGGAAACACACCTCAGTACTAAAATAAACAAGGCTTAGTATAACTTTCCTGCGACCCTGTTTTCAAAAATCCAGGTAGATATCTCAAGCATATCGGTCGAATTGAACAGAATTCTTTCATATTCAACTTAAAACGATAGCAAACGTTCAAATGAAGAGTTCTAAGTGCGAAAAGCAGAGAAGTTGCCTTTAGATGATCAAATCTTCAGACATGAAACTGTGCTCTTGGTCATAACCATGACATAAATTACCTTAGAATACTAGTGACTTGCTTAAAGTGCAGACATTGTGAAAATCGGGGACTTATGTTAGGCTTGAAAGCCGTTTTCTAAGGTCTGTAACATTTGTACGCGAAAAGAGTTCTGATTTGAACAAGTTTGGCTGTGAAATCAGTCCCTATTTCCTAATCCTGTGAAATATATACCCGACCTTATGAAAACCAGGTCGACGAAAATTCGAGGCTTTTTAGAACTTCCTTTGCTATTACCTCCGTTGTTCAACAAGGACACTTAACTTTTTGCTTATTACCAGATTACAGTGTCGACGGAAGGAAAAAAAAAAGAACATGGCTATTTGCTATATCACTAGACATGAAATCGACGTAACCTCTGACCTGAACTATCGTGTGGGCAGTAGTGTCAGTTTTGCCCAAATCTTGCTTTGAAACGTCGACCTTGCCGAGAGCAAAGTTGCCGTCGGAAAGAGGCATCGATTTCCACGAAATCAAGCAACGTTTTAAACCGAATTCCCTGGTGGCTTACACAAATAACAGCAAGCTCTTGGTAAATTACATCTACGTAAACATGTGGCAAATGTTACGACTAGATTTGAGGCCGGAAATCACACATTATGACACTTCAAATTATCACATCACTTATCAGATCACTAGCATAGAATCAGTAAAGCCGCAAGGGCGGTAACAAGTCGGGAAACTGGAAAAACTTACGGTTTTCGCGCAGAAATACAGAGGCAAATCTTGTCCTCGCCTGATAGTTACTTGAAGTCCCGGATGTTGAAAAACGATTTCAAGCGAACTTCCGTCAAGCCCTTGTTTCTTGCTCAATTTTTACTAAGTCTTTAGCCTGGTCAAAAGTCAAGTCCAATTTCACCATGTGCGCTTACGAATCAACCCTGACACCTACGTTTTGAGGCTAAAGACTCCTTACCTCCGAAAGCAAAGCTCTACAATAACCTTCACTGCGCCTAACAGTCGACTTCATAGCCCCGACAAGATAAATACGCACGAAGGTTATTAGACGAGGCAGATACTGCATCTCGCTAGAATTTTTCCCTCACTGAGCTTCATGATGCTCTAAGGAAAACTTTGCTCTAGGAAGTGAACAGGAAAGCTAAATATACTGACTCCGTTTGAAACTAAGCCTACGCTAAGATTTCAAATTCATGCAAATTTTCTTAAGAAAGAGAGAGAGAGTGGGACCAAATAAAGAGTATTAAAAGGGAGGAGGGAGAGGGTAGGGGGGGGGGGGGGGGAGAAAGCTTATTTTAACTTTCAATGTTAACTTTCTCTTACTAATCAGCTAATTGCCATCGTCGCTTCCCCCAGCACAAGCAAAGACGAAGAAGAATAGAAGGGGGAAACACACCTCAGTACTAAAATAAACAAGGCTTAGTATAACTTTCCTGCGACCCTGTTTTCAAAAATCCAGGTAGATATCTCAAGCATATCGGTCGAATTGAACAGAATTCTTTCATATTCAACTTAAAACGATAGCAAACGTTCAAATGAAGAGTTCTAAGTGCGAAAAGCAGAGAAGTTGCCTTTAGATGATCAAATCTTCAGACATGAAACTGTGCTCTTGGTCATAACCATGACATAAATTACCTTAGAATACTAGTGACTTGCTTAAAGTGCAGACATTGTGAAAATCGGGGACTTATGTTAGGCTTGAAAGCCGTTTTCTAAGGTCTGTAACATTTGTACGCGAAAAGAGTTCTGATTTGAACAAGTTTGGCTGTGAAATCAGTCCCTATTTCCTAATCCTGTGAAATATATACCCGACCTTATGAAAACCAGGTCGACGAAAATTCGAGGCTTTTTAGAACTTCCTTTGCTATTACCTCCGTTGTTCAACAAGGACACTTAACTTTTTGCTTATTACCAGATTACAGTGTCGACGGAAGGAAAAAAAAAAGAACATGGCTATTTGCTATATCACTAGACATGAAATCGACGTAACCTCTGACCTGAACTATCGTGTGGGCAGTAGTGTCAGTTTTGCCCAAATCTTGCTTTGAAACGTCGACCTTGCCGAGAGCAAAGTTGCCGTCGGAAAGAGGCATCGATTTCCACGAAATCAAGCAACGTTTTAAACCGAATTCCCTGGTGGCTTACACAAATAACAGCAAGCTCTTGGTAAATTACATCTACGTAAACATGTGGCAAATGTTACGACTAGATTTGAGGCCGGAAATCACACATTATGACACTTCAAATTATCACATCACTTATCAGATCACTAGCATAGAATCAGTAAAGCCGCAAGGGCGGTAACAAGTCGGGAAACTGGAAAAACTTACGGTTTTCGCGCAGAAATACAGAGGCAAATCTTGTCCTCGCCTGATAGTTACTTGAAGTCCCGGATGTTGAAAAACGATTTCAAGCGAACTTCCGTCAAGCCCTTGTTTCTTGCTCAATTTTTACTAAGTCTTTAGCCTGGTCAAAAGTCAAGTCCAATTTCACCATGTGCGCTTACGAATCAACCCTGACACCTACGTTTTGAGGCTAAAGACTCCTTACCTCCGAAAGCAAAGCTCTACAATAACCTTCACTGCGCCTAACAGTCGACTTCATAGCCCCGACAAGATAAATACGCACGAAGGTTATTAGACGAGGCAGATACTGCATCTCGCTAGAATTTTTCCCTCACTGAGCTTCATGATGCTCTAAGGAAAACTTTGCTCTAGGAAGTGAACAGGAAAGCTAAATATACTGACTCCGTTTGAAACTAAGCCTACGCTAAGATTTCAAATTCATGCAAATTTTCTTAAGAAAGAGAGAGAGAGTGGGACCAAATAAAGAGTATTAAAAGGGAGGAGGGAGAGGGTAGGGGGGGGGGGGGGGGGGGAGAAAGCTTATTTTAACTTTCAATGTTAACTTTCTCTTACTAATCAGCTAATTGCCATCGTCGCTTCCCCCAGCACAAGCAAAGACGAAGAAGAATAGAAGGGGGAAACACACCTCAGTACTAAAATAAACAAGGCTTAGTATAACTTTCCTGCGACCCTGTTTTCAAAAATCCAGGTAGATATATATATATATATATAGTGACCTGCTGTGAACTCGGAACATTTGTCTGGGGAGTCCCGTGAGCCATAAAGCCGTTAATTCGGTTACGCGCTAGCGTGGCTGTCTTGATGGTGTAGTGGTTAACACATCGGCACTAGAAAGTCGAGGACGCGGGTTCAAATCCCGTTCAGGACAATTTTCAGAGTTTCACTTGTGTTTGTTTATGTCTTTAATTCACTGGTTTCAGTTTAATTTGAGAGTATTTATAGTGTCAAAAAGGTGTTAACACCTTCCAGTGACCTGCTGTGAACTCGGAAAATTTGTCTGGGGAGTCCCGTGAGCCATAAAGCCGTTAATTCGGTTACGCGCTAGCGTGGCTGTCTTGATGGTGTAGTGGTTAACACATCGGCACTAGAAAGTCGAGGACGCGGGTTCAAATCCCGTTCAGGACAATTTTCAGAGTTTCACTTGTGTTTGTTTATGTCTTTAATTCACTGGTTTCAGTTTAATTTGAGAGTATTTATATATATATATATCTGTCTGAATTTGTAAAAAGGTGCCTACAGAAATTTCAAGCGCGTTGTAACAATTTGACCCTTGAGGTGAATAAAATACAGCTGAATGTCGCTAGGTAGGGCTTAAATGGACAAATTAATCGCTGGAAACAGACGAAAAGTCGATCTTGGCAAAAGCGACAGATTTGTAATGAAATAAACATCATTTATTAAAAGCACAGAAATTATGAACTTTCAGTCTCGCAAACTATGAGGCTCAGAGCGAGATGCCCGACTAAAACAGATCCAGAATTTACCGTTCTTGAGCCCAGAATCGGTTGTCTAAGACAAAATCACTTCAGCTTAACACTCACGAAGCGTTTTTAAGCTTGCACACACTATTCTTATAACACGAGCACCACGACATACCTGAAATCCGTCTGTCAACAAGTTGAGGAAATCACACAATTATCCACGTTCGCGGCACTGATAAAGCTCTCCACAACCAAACCAGGCACAATGTTTCCACACTTGATACGGGCAAAGTATCATCAAATTACTGTCTCTCTCTCTCAATACTGAACTCTCGCTTTCTCCACATAAATCATCACATGTAAACTTTGCTGACACAGTCGATTTATTCAAGATCCCGGATGTACCCATTCGTTTTCAAACGGACAACTAGAGGGCGGTATTGACAAAACATTTTAACTAAGTCTCTGGCCTGGTCATAAATCAGCTTTAATTTTGCTCTCGCCGAATAGATCTGACTCCTACAAACTACCTTTTCAGGCCAGAGACTCGTCACCGCCCACAGCAAAGCTCGCAATATGATGCCTTTCCGTCTCAAGCCCGAGATCGGTGTCTCACCCGTTTAGCCAAAATGAGACGGAATACGGTAACATATTGGACGACGGCAGACCTTGCCAATCGTGAGAATTGTTCCTTCATAAGGCTTAATGATGCCTTCCGGAAAACTTCACTGTAGGCGGCCAAAAAGAAATGTAGAAAATTAACCGACCACTGAAAACAACTTCTAACGCGCGCGCTGATTTCAAATTAGTGACTTATGACACAAAGAGAATTGTGGGAAATGATATGTAGGGGAGAGGTGGGGGGGGGGGGGGAGGGGGAGAAAGATGTAAATAGCATTAAAAACACGTTTTTTTTTGTCTACTGCAGCTTGTTACGAGGTTTTGTGTACTAAAAACAGAAGGACAAAGAAAAACTGCTCAAGTACTGAACAAGCCCGAAATGGGACTGTTGCTAAAAAATCCTGGAGGTACCTTTTTGCAAATCCAGACAGATATTTCAACCCTATAACAGAGAATCAACACTAGTCCTCTAAAAGACCGTATTTAAGTGTTTTAAGATAGCATTTCGTTACCAAAACATAACGACAACAGTTAATTTAATGAAAAGCAAAATTTTTCATAAGCAAAATTCAAGTCAAATTCTGTGTCTTTCAAGTCAATATAAAGACAAATGCTAGACCTGCAAGCACACAGAAACAAGCCAGTATAAGGCAATAGGTCGATTTGTAAGATCTGAAGTAAAGATATCTAGCTACTTCAAGATCTTTGGTGGCATTTCCCAAGTTCAAAAGTCATCATCAGCTAGATTTGTGTTATACATGTTAAAAATCTGTCTGAATTTGTAAAAAGGTGCCTACAGAAATTTCAAGCGCGTTGTAACAATTTGACCCTTGAGGTGAATAAAATACAGCTGAATGTCGCTAGGTAGGGCTTAAATGGACAAATTAATCGCTGGAAACAGACGAAAAGTCGATCTTGGCAAAAGCGACAGATTTGTAATGAAATAAACATCATTTATTAAAAGCACAGAAATTATGAACTTTCAGTCTCGCAAACTATGAGGCTCAGAGCGAGATGCCCGACTAAAACAGATCCAGAATTTACCGTTCTTGAGCCCAGAATCGGTTGTCTAAGACAAAATCACTTCAGCTTAACACTCACGAAGCGTTTTTAAGCTTGCACACACTATTCTTATAACACGAGCACCACGACATACCTGAAATCCGTCTGTCAACAAGTTGAGGAAATCACACAATTATCCACGTTCGCGGCACTGATAAAGCTCTCCACAACCAAACCAGGCACAATGTTTCCACACTTGATACGGGCAAAGTATCATCAAATTACTGTCTCTCTCTCTCAATACTGAACTCTCGCTTTCTCCACATAAATCATCACATGTAAACTTTGCTGACACAGTCGATTTATTCAAGATCCCGGATGTACCCATTCGTTTTCAAACGGACAACTAGAGGGCGGTATTGACAAAACATTTTAACTAAGTCTCTGGCCTGGTCATAAATCAGCTTTAATTTTGCTCTCGCCGAATAGATCTGACTCCTACAAACTACCTTTTCAGGCCAGAGACTCGTCACCGCCCACAGCAAAGCTCGCAATATGATGCCTTTCCGTCTCAAGCCCGAGATCGGTGTCTCACCCGTTTAGCCAAAATGAGACGGAATACGGTAACATATTGGACGACGGCAGACCTTGCCAATCGTGAGAATTGTTCCTTCATAAGGCTTAATGATGCCTTCCGGAAAACTTCACTGTAGGCGGCCAAAAAGAAATGTAGAAAATTAACCGACCACTGAAAACAACTTCTAACGCGCGCGCTGATTTCAAATTAGTGACTTATGACACAAAGAGAATTGTGGGAAATGATATGTAGGGGAGAGGTGGGGGGGGGGGGGGAGGGGGAGAAAGATGTAAATAGCATTAAAAACACGTTTTTTTTTGTCTACTGCAGCTTGTTACGAGGTTTTGTGTACTAAAAACAGAAGGACAAAGAAAAACTGCTCAAGTACTGAACAAGCCCGAAATGGGACTGTTGCTAAAAAATCCTGGAGGTACCTTTTTGCAAATCCAGACAGATATTTCAACCCTATAACAGAGAATCAACACTAGTCCTCTAAAAGACCGTATTTAAGTGTTTTAAGATAGCATTTCGTTACCAAAACATAACGACAACAGTTAATTTAATGAAAAGCAAAATTTTTCATAAGCAAAATTCAAGTCAAATTCTGTGTCTTTCAAGTCAATATAAAGACAAATGCTAGACCTGCAAGCACACAGAAACAAGCCAGTATAAGGCAATAGGTCGATTTGTAAGATCTGAAGTAAAGATATCTAGCTACTTCAAGATCTTTGGTGGCATTTCCCAAGTTCAAAAGTCATCATCAGCTAGATTTGTGTTATACATGTTAAAAATCTGTCTGAATTTGTAAAAAGGTGCCTACAGAAATTTCAAGCGCGTTGTAACAATTTGACCCTTGAGGTGAATAAAATACAGCTGAATGTCGCTAGGTAGGGCTTAAATGGACAAATTAATCGCTGGAAACAGACGAAAAGTCGATCTTGGCAAAAGCGACAGATTTGTAATGAAATAAACATCATTTATTAAAAGCACAGAAATTATGAACTTTCAGTCTCGCAAACTATGAGGCTCAGAGCGAGATGCCCGACTAAAACAGATCCAGAATTTACCGTTCTTGAGCCCAGAATCGGTTGTCTAAGACAAAATCACTTCAGCTTAACACTCACGAAGCGTTTTTAAGCTTGCACACACTATTCTTATAACACGAGCACCACGACATACCTGAAATCCGTCTGTCAACAAGTTGAGGAAATCACACAATTATCCACGTTCGCGGCACTGATAAAGCTCTCCACAACCAAACCAGGCACAATGTTTCCACACTTGATACGGGCAAAGTATCATCAAATTACTGTCTCTCTCTCTCAATACTGAACTCTCGCTTTCTCCACATAAATCATCACATGTAAACTTTGCTGACACAGTCGATTTATTCAAGATCCCGGATGTACCCATTCGTTTTCAAACGGACAACTAGAGGGCGGTATTGACAAAACATTTTAACTAAGTCTCTGGCCTGGTCATAAATCAGCTTTAATTTTGCTCTCGCCGAATAGATCTGACTCCTACAAACTACCTTTTCAGGCCAGAGACTCGTCACCGCCCACAGCAAAGCTCGCAATATGATGCCTTTCCGTCTCAAGCCCGAGATCGGTGTCTCACCCGTTTAGCCAAAATGAGACGGAATACGGTAACATATTGGACGACGGCAGACCTTGCCAATCGTGAGAATTGTTCCTTCATAAGGCTTAATGATGCCTTCCGGAAAACTTCACTGTAGGCGGCCAAAAAGAAATGTAGAAAATTAACCGACCACTGAAAACAACTTCTAACGCGCGCGCTGATTTCAAATTAGTGACTTATGACACAAAGAGAATTGTGGGAAATGATATGTAGGGGAGAGGTGGGGGGGGGGGGGGAGGGGGAGAAAGATGTAAATAGCATTAAAAACACGTTTTTTTTTGTCTACTGCAGCTTGTTACGAGGTTTTGTGTACTAAAAACAGAAGGACAAAGAAAAACTGCTCAAGTACTGAACAAGCCCGAAATGGGACTGTTGCTAAAAAATCCTGGAGGTACCTTTTTGCAAATCCAGACAGATATTTCAACCCTATAACAGAGAATCAACACTAGTCCTCTAAAAGACCGTATTTAAGTGTTTTAAGATAGCATTTCGTTACCAAAACATAACGACAACAGTTAATTTAATGAAAAGCAAAATTTTTCATAAGCAAAATTCAAGTCAAATTCTGTGTCTTTCAAGTCAATATAAAGACAAATGCTAGACCTGCAAGCACACAGAAACAAGCCAGTATAAGGCAATAGGTCGATTTGTAAGATCTGAAGTAAAGATATCTAGCTACTTCAAGATCTTTGGTGGCATTTCCCAAGTTCAAAAGTCATCATCAGCTAGATTTGTGTTATACATGTTAAAAATCTGTCTGAATTTGTAAAAAGGTGCCTACAGAAATTTCAAGCGCGTTGTAACAATTTGACCCTTGAGGTGAATAAAATACAGCTGAATGTCGCTAGGTAGGGCTTAAATGGACAAATTAATCGCTGGAAACAGACGAAAAGTCGATCTTGGCAAAAGCGACAGATTTGTAATGAAATAAACATCATTTATTAAAAGCACAGAAATTATGAACTTTCAGTCTCGCAAACTATGAGGCTCAGAGCGAGATGCCCGACTAAAACAGATCCAGAATTTACCGTTCTTGAGCCCAGAATCGGTTGTCTAAGACAAAATCACTTCAGCTTAACACTCACGAAGCGTTTTTAAGCTTGCACACACTATTCTTATAACACGAGCACCACGACATACCTGAAATCCGTCTGTCAACAAGTTGAGGAAATCACACAATTATCCACGTTCGCGGCACTGATAAAGCTCTCCACAACCAAACCAGGCACAATGTTTCCACACTTGATACGGGCAAAGTATCATCAAATTACTGTCTCTCTCTCTCAATACTGAACTCTCGCTTTCTCCACATAAATCATCACATGTAAACTTTGCTGACACAGTCGATTTATTCAAGATCCCGGATGTACCCATTCGTTTTCAAACGGACAACTAGAGGGCGGTATTGACAAAACATTTTAACTAAGTCTCTGGCCTGGTCATAAATCAGCTTTAATTTTGCTCTCGCCGAATAGATCTGACTCCTACAAACTACCTTTTCAGGCCAGAGACTCGTCACCGCCCACAGCAAAGCTCGCAATATGATGCCTTTCCGTCTCAAGCCCGAGATCGGTGTCTCACCCGTTTAGCCAAAATGAGACGGAATACGGTAACATATTGGACGACGGCAGACCTTGCCAATCGTGAGAATTGTTCCTTCATAAGGCTTAATGATGCCTTCCGGAAAACTTCACTGTAGGCGGCCAAAAAGAAATGTAGAAAATTAACCGACCACTGAAAACAACTTCTAACGCGCGCGCTGATTTCAAATTAGTGACTTATGACACAAAGAGAATTGTGGGAAATGATATGTAGGGGAGAGGTGGGGGGGGGGGGGGAGGGGGAGAAAGATGTAAATAGCATTAAAAACACGTTTTTTTTTGTCTACTGCAGCTTGTTACGAGGTTTTGTGTACTAAAAACAGAAGGACAAAGAAAAACTGCTCAAGTACTGAACAAGCCCGAAATGGGACTGTTGCTAAAAAATCCTGGAGGTACCTTTTTGCAAATCCAGACAGATATTTCAACCCTATAACAGAGAATCAACACTAGTCCTCTAAAAGACCGTATTTAAGTGTTTTAAGATAGCATTTCGTTACCAAAACATAACGACAACAGTTAATTTAATGAAAAGCAAAATTTTTCATAAGCAAAATTCAAGTCAAATTCTGTGTCTTTCAAGTCAATATAAAGACAAATGCTAGACCTGCAAGCACACAGAAACAAGCCAGTATAAGGCAATAGGTCGATTTGTAAGATCTGAAGTAAAGATATCTAGCTACTTCAAGATCTTTGGTGGCATTTCCCAAGTTCAAAAGTCATCATCAGCTAGATTTGTGTTATACATGTTAAAAATCTGTCTGAATTTGTAAAAAGGTGCCTACAGAAATTTCAAGCGCGTTGTAACAATTTGACCCTTGAGGTGAATAAAATACAGCTGAATGTCGCTAGGTAGGGCTTAAATGGACAAATTAATCGCTGGAAACAGACGAAAAGTCGATCTTGGCAAAAGCGACAGATTTGTAATGAAATAAACATCATTTATTAAAAGCACAGAAATTATGAACTTTCAGTCTCGCAAACTATGAGGCTCAGAGCGAGATGCCCGACTAAAACAGATCCAGAATTTACCGTTCTTGAGCCCAGAATCGGTTGTCTAAGACAAAATCACTTCAGCTTAACACTCACGAAGCGTTTTTAAGCTTGCACACACTATTCTTATAACACGAGCACCACGACATACCTGAAATCCGTCTGTCAACAAGTTGAGGAAATCACACAATTATCCACGTTCGCGGCACTGATAAAGCTCTCCACAACCAAACCAGGCACAATGTTTCCACACTTGATACGGGCAAAGTATCATCAAATTACTGTCTCTCTCTCTCAATACTGAACTCTCGCTTTCTCCACATAAATCATCACATGTAAACTTTGCTGACACAGTCGATTTATTCAAGATCCCGGATGTACCCATTCGTTTTCAAACGGACAACTAGAGGGCGGTATTGACAAAACATTTTAACTAAGTCTCTGGCCTGGTCATAAATCAGCTTTAATTTTGCTCTCGCCGAATAGATCTGACTCCTACAAACTACCTTTTCAGGCCAGAGACTCGTCACCGCCCACAGCAAAGCTCGCAATATGATGCCTTTCCGTCTCAAGCCCGAGATCGGTGTCTCACCCGTTTAGCCAAAATGAGACGGAATACGGTAACATATTGGACGACGGCAGACCTTGCCAATCGTGAGAATTGTTCCTTCATAAGGCTTAATGATGCCTTCCGGAAAACTTCACTGTAGGCGGCCAAAAAGAAATGTAGAAAATTAACCGACCACTGAAAACAACTTCTAACGCGCGCGCTGATTTCAAATTAGTGACTTATGACACAAAGAGAATTGTGGGAAATGATATGTAGGGGAGAGGTGGGGGGGGGGGGGGGAGGGGGAGAAAGATGTAAATAGCATTAAAAACACGTTTTTTTTTGTCTACTGCAGCTTGTTACGAGGTTTTGTGTACTAAAAACAGAAGGACAAAGAAAAACTGCTCAAGTACTGAACAAGCCCGAAATGGGACTGTTGCTAAAAAATCCTGGAGGTACCTTTTTGCAAATCCAGACAGATATATATATATATATATATAACTTGCACAAAAGAGGATGGTCTTCCAATAAAAAGCACTTTATTTTATACCCTACTATAAAATTTGAATTAGTTTTTTTCTGAACGCGAGCTTCATGTGCTTGATTTAACTCTACACCTTATAGAGGGTTTTATGCAGACGGACGTTTATTCAAAGCCAACTGACAGTCATCTGTACCTTCCACCGTCAAGTGCTCATCCTAAACACGTTTTTAAGGCTATCCCTTATGGTGTAGCGACAAGGTTACAAAGAAATTGCTCGGAACAAGTTTTTCTTGCCGAGAGAACAACTGAATATAAGGGCTATCTAGTCAATCAAGGTTACCCTTCTAAATTAGTGGATGATCAATTTCGTAAGGCCTCAGCCATACCTAGAAGTGATCGACTTAGGACTCGTGCCAGATCTAAGGAGAAATTATTCCCATTTGTGACCACATTTAATCCAAATTTACCTGATGTAGGACGCATCATTAGAAAACACCGAGTTATTTTGGAATCCAACCCTAAATTAAAAGAGCTTTTTCCTCCAAATTCCATCATAGCATCTTTTCGCAGGTCTAAAAACCTTAAGGAATAGTTGGCGCCATCTCGTTACATATGGCCCCAACACCGAGCGCGAAGAATCTTTTGAGGCCAACGGTTGTTTTAAATGTTAAAGAACAAGAGGCGATCTCTGTCGCAACTTCTTGGTTGAATCAAATTCCTTTCTATGTTTTCAAACAGGCAAGAGTTACAGGATACGATCAAAACTTTCTTGTGATTCTAAGAACATTATTTATTTGGCTTCGTGTAAGAAATGTCGCCTGCAATACATTGGTTCTACAACAACTGATTTTAGAGTTAGATTTCGCAACCATAAGTCTGCTATGGTCACTAATAAAAAGACTTGTGAGGTAGCAGTACATTTCAACAAAACACCACATGATTTAACGACTTCTCGTTCCAATGTACTGATCAAGTGCAGGCGACTGTAAATAATTCAAGTAACATCGAAAACTTTTAATCACTAAAGAGGCATATTGGAGTGCACAGTTGTTCTCTTTGGCACCCTTTGGTTTGAACAAACGTCAGGAATTTTACTCGAAAAAAAAGAATCAACTACAATTAACATAGAGGCAACTCGTATAATTGGGCGGTTATCAAAGGTCCCAGTCTTGGATCCTGTTAGCTTTGTTAGCGCTAGGTAATCTGGGGGGCTCCCATCTGGGAATTTATTACAATGTTGTTGTTTAAGGGCCCAGGTCGGGGCGCGTTTTGTGCCCTACCTCGGTATGGTTTCAGGGGCTTTGATTGGGAATTTTGTTTTAACTCTCGCCCTTTTATTTTTAACGCTGGTTCCTTGGCACTTTCAGTGGACTCGACAGCTTTATCTTTTCTTCTTTATTTCATTTCATCTGTATGCTTGTATTCGTTTATTTACCTTCCATTTTGTTTTTCCAGTAGACTTATATCGTATTGTTATAGTTTCACGCGTAGTAATTACCGATTGTTCATCACTTGTTAATTTTTTGCTGTTATGTGTTATCACGCTCTGTTATGTAATCATCTTTGTAATGTTTTGTCATCTTTTATGCTGTAAACTTATTTAAGGAAATTGTAATTTTCACTTGCACTGAAACTGATGAAGGTCACTGACCGAAACGTCTTTTTATAAAACATTTTATCTTTTTAATATTTTTTAGTGTATATATTTTATTAATTTTTCGCTCAAAGTTGTCCGTCCTCGTTTTCCATACTAGTTATATATATATAACGTCATCTTAGATGGCGGCATCTTTCAAAATGCTGCTGTTAGGAGAGCAGTTGGGAGCCACTCCGTCTCACCACACCATACAAATTTAGCAAATATAATGGGCCTTGTATGTTAATGATTTTGAGAGAATATGAAATCTCCTTTAGGGAAATAATGGAAAACACTTTTATCAAAAACACTGGAATTGCTGAAAAGGGATTAGGAGTCAAACATCTCGTCACTTCTGCACTCCGCCTGTTGAATTGGCACCATAGCGCGTGTAAACAAACAGAATCAAGATGGCATAAACAATACACTGATAGCGTTACTCTGTAGTGATTGGCATGAAACATGCGATAAATGTACATACCTGCTGGACATTCCAAACACGTTAGGTCACTGAACTCACTGACAGAAGAATTGACAAAGGTACCCAGTGGACATGGACGTAACTTGAATTCGTCGCCAATTCTCTTGGCAAATCCACTGCGAGCAAATACCTTCATCAGACGGTAATTGTAACCATATTTTGAGATGTCAATGTAATCATCATCACTTCCACCTGAGCCACTAAACAAAGAAAGTTAAAGATATCAAAGTGCCAATTCAAAAAGAGAAAGAAAAAGGAAAATAGAGTGTAAGAAAAGCAACATTTAATGACTGTCAATGGAATTAGAAGAAAAACCGCGATATTTCAAACAATTCGAACCATTCTCGTTCCCAGAGTCTACGTTCCTTTTGGCCTGCGGCAGAGATCGAGAGCTCTGGAAGCTCTGGCTGGTTCCAAACCACGAAGTCCGTGAATCACGGACGTCCAGCTCTTTTGCGCAAACTCAGAAGTTCGAGACAATAGTGGTTGCCAACGGCTACAAAAATGCACCTTCACTACGACTGCGCCTATTTCGGAACTGGCCAGAGTTCTCGATTTCTGCCGCAGGCCAGAAGGATCGTGAGCTCTGGGGACGAGAATGAATTCGAACAAGTCATGTTGATTTCCTGATAAAGTACAGCAGTACTACTCGATATTCGTTTAATCCTTTTTTTTTACGTGCCTCAGAGTTACATTATGGGTCAGTTATAAGTTTTAACTTGAGAGATTTTCTCAGTATTGAACATGAATCATACCACAGTTGCTGTAGCTTACTTTTTATATAGCAGCATGTCTAATCGAGTGCCGATGAGTTGGGATATTAAATATTTGATGTAGCACGGATTATGGTTATTTATTTAAAGAAAACCTCTATCACTACTTTCGCGTGTTTGGGCCAACACGCGCCTTAGATTAACAACAACAACAGCAACAAAAAAAGGAGATGAAATATGTTATGCTTGGGAATATATCTTAAATTAAAAGGGCTACGACGCAAAACTCGCCCATGTGCATCGAGTACTATAACTCTGAAAAACATCGGGCCGATGTGCCTTCGGCCATTGTTGTGGAAAATTAATTCGACGTCTTCCACTGGTAGAGTGAGTGAGGAAGGGAGAAGATACCCCTCAGGGTGACACATATTATCGCCGAAGGAGCGTTTCCTCATGAAGAAATTTAAATCATTCTTCGAGAACGAATTGAAGTTTTGTGAAAGCGAAAAGACATGTGCCTTCGTAGATAATAAGTAACAATAAGTCTGGTTTATTAATAAAATCGTCGCGCTTAGACATAAGCGAATTGCGAAATTATTGTACAAAGATAAAACTACCTACATCATGTTCAAAATGGACTGGGCCTTACAATAATGAGAGCATAACATACAATACATACACCTTATTCGCTGGTTTAGCATATAATACGTGCAGATATTTTGCGAGTTGCGTAGCATTTTTCTGAGCCCCGCAGGGGCGAGGAAAAATACGAGCAATGAGCAAAAGGTCCGCTCGTATTATATGCTAAACCATCGAATAAGAGGTTTATTATTCCACTACAAAAAAAATTTTTATTTTGCAATTGGCTTCTATTTTTTTGGTAAGAGTATTCAGAAACACCCTGATTCCGTCTG
>OX419342.1:25444093-25466593 GCA_948470475.1 Galaxea fascicularis | reverse complement strand
TTGCACTTTTTGGGATTTAGAACCATATTGTTTGTAGCAACCCAAGTGCTGATGTTATCGAGAGCAGATTGCAAAATTGACACCCCGCTGCAAATTCTGATATAGTGATATCGACATCTACATACTTCCAGTAAGAGCATCGCGGGGAGACCAATTTCAAATCATTAATCATTATTACAAAAAGTATAGGACCCAATTTGGTCCCCTGAGGGACACCGGCACGCACCGGGAGCCAATTGGAGACGGACTGCCCTAATCTGACACATTGCCACCGATCTGTTAGAAAACTGCAAATCCACGATATGATAGAGCGACGCACGCCTAAGTCAATTCGCTTCCCAATAACGATGGTATGGTCGATCCTGTCCAACGCCTTGCTAAAGTCAAGGAAGCAGGCTCTCAAATAACAACCAGGATTATCAAGCTCAGAAAGCCAGTTGTGGATAAGATCGAGTAAACAGTAAATCGTAGAAGATCCTTCAAGACTTCCAAACTGGCGACTATCACGGATATGCTCGCCAACGTCCTCGATCATCCAAGAGACCACAAAATCGTCCAAGACCTTACACAAAATAGGAGTTAAAGAGATAGGTCGGGTGTCACTATCACATAAAGGTTGTTTTACCTTTGGAATGGGTATGATGTTAGAACATTTCCACAAAATGGGGACTTCAGCGGTAGAAAGCGATGTGTTAAAGGTCTTTGTGACAGGCTCGGTCAGTTCGTAGGCAAATTCTTTAATTATCCGAGGCGTCTATAAAGGTGCCACAACTGAGCATCATCAGAGTGAAATGCTTGCTGGCGCTCTTTAATTAGCTGTTTTACTACGTGCAGTAATCCAGGGTTTATCAGTTGGATGAAATCGAACAGTTTTGGCCGGAAAGAAATGGTTGACTGCGGCGTTGACGTCGGCAGTTAGAGATGAGACAAGGTCATTTATCGAGGGACTGGGTCCAAGTCGGTGGAACCACTCGTTCAGTCCTGCCCATAGGCCAAAACCATTCAAACCAGACTCAGGATAACGACGCACACTGCGCTTTACACAAGCATTTGTCCTATTATCGAAAATGTCCTCAGGTGTCCACATGATTGAATTATGGTCCGATGACCCAAGAGGAACAAAAACTGATTTGCATGCATGTTAACAAAGACTTAATGCGATGCAATCAGTTTGTGACGTCAATTCAAGAATAGACCCACGCCCCTTCTCACTCGGTCATGTACCAAATGATGCTTGTTTTTTCGTAAGTTTGGAAGCCCATAAAAAGCCAACATTTGGCAAAAAAGAACAAAAAAGAGCGCAATGCTTTTCCAACAGGTGTAAAGATTTGTTTTAGCGAAAAAATATTTTGGGGTTAGGTGCACTTTAAGCAGCAAAAACGTGGAAGAATGGCTCCTTTGTTCGTTTTGTTGCATATAACTGTTGGAGCTGAAAGGCACGTGATATTCCTCAAAATCGGAGTCCTTTGGATTGTTTTAGGTAATCGATTAGCACGTGCAGTAATTCGAGTAGGTATGTTGTTAACATTCTTTACAAAGTTGGAACTATTGTTCTCCATGCGGCTAAAGTTTTGACTTGCAAATATCGAGTTTTGAACATGGATGTTTACAAGATTACCAGCACTTCAAATCAAATCATAGCAAGTCGTCCACGTAGTCCAAAGTGCAAAGCCATGCACCATTTTCACCTCATGAGCTGTTCTTAGCTTGCATGGTCCAGTGGTCATTGTCACCGCCTCTAGTAAAGATAAACCGCGTTCGGATATTCACTACATACAGACTCGAACATCATGATAAGCGATGTAAGAAGGACGACAGACTTTTCTCTCTTCTTTTCTTTAGCGCAAAATTAACCATACACCTGACTGTACTTTTGCAGGCCCGAGTTTAGGCTAATGGTAGCCTGTTGTTGTCTTAGTTTTCTGCGTGTCTTAATTTACGAACTTTCGCAACCAACTGATCTCACGTAGACAAACAAAAATCCTGGAGCCCATATCAAATGTAGGAGGCAGGATGGCCGAGTGGTTTAGGGCGCTGGATTTGCAATGCATTGACCCGTGTTCAAATCCCGCCTGATTCAACTCCTCGGTCATCCTTCTGAATAGCCATGCAATTGGTCTGCCTCCCGCCAGTTGAGATTCTTAATTCTGTTGTTTTTTTCATTTGTATAATTTGTTTCATTGACCCTGAAAAGTCCCACTATTTATTTAATTGATAAAAAGACCAAATTTCTCTACGAATTTTTAAAATTGTATAGTCGAGTGAACGTTATTTATAAATTAGGAATTCTACCATTCTAAACTGAAGAAGTGTTATATTTAACCCTAGTGCATGTTGTCTATTAACGATTGCCATAGATAAACAACGGCAAAGAAAACTATGTGTTTGTTTCCCTCAGGCAAATAGACGGGAGTGCAACCCGTATGAACGTTTCGCCACTATTTGACAGAGAGCAATATAAATCTGACTGTTACGAAAAATTATTGCGTGGCTCGCGTTACTATCTGGAAGTGTCTAGAATCTTCTGCATATTTAATTAGTGCTGTGTCACCGTGGTTCAGTAATTCTATTTTAAGCCGTTTGCGTATGTAGCTGTAAATAGTTTCTCATTGTAATGTTACTTTATTTAGTCGAGCCGGAAAGTTCTAGAATTTTATGTTGTAAAGTATATAAGCCGACCGGTGTAGCTTTAGAGTTTTCTTAGTGTCAAAGAGTCTAAAAGTTAAGAAAGTAGAGAGAGAGCTGAGAGCAGTTGGCGGAGGCCGTGTTTATTGAAGTGTGACAGAGGTCGCGTGTACATTTGGCGGAGGCCGTGAGCATTGAAGTGTGACGGAGGTCGAGTGTAATTTTACAAGCCTAGTGTGAGCTTATTGTGAAGCCTTGTGCAGAGTTTACTGCGTTTCTTTAGAATAAATAACCTTGTTGCTGTTCCGACAATCCTGCGTTCTGTTTAGTCTACAAACAACCCACTTCTCACTCATCAACACAACGAACTCGTAACACTGACAAATGTGATGACTGATGACAGAAACTGAATGCACAGTCTCACCTTGCGACATAGCCACTTTAAGCTACTTACAGGTAAACGGTGCAACTGCGAGATGTATCTGCGAATTTTAGAGTGCCAATTTCACCTCCTTCCAAGCTTCTGTACAGTAGAAAATGACACTTTGAAATTAGAGGAAAATAAGTTCACGTCGTTCATAATACTGGAACTTGTCCTATCTTCATTAAGAGTTCACGCTTCAGAACTGAGATAAATTTCAAACACGGGGATTTGCAAGACACACTAAATTTTGTAGTCTTCCTCTGTGGAATTGAGAATTTTAATTGATTTAGTTTTAATTTTATAGTTTGTTTCCTGTTCAAAATTTCGAAACTCCAGGATAGTTTGTGTTTTTTAAAGAAGGATAGCAAAGCATTAATGATATATTGAAAATTAGCTATACAAATCTCACCGATTGAACTAGGGGCGAGCGAATGAAGAGAGTAAAATATAATTTCAACGCTTTATAAAATACTCACTCAAACAAAGCATATTATTAAGGTCAGTTGTAAAGGGTGGTGCAATGATAAGTTTTGTGTTATACTTACATCTCGGCTGTAAGATTATGAATACCGTTAAATGACCTGTAGTTTACTGTTTTCAGCTCCGTCCGGATCATATATCTAACAATAATATTAATGATAACACGTTTGAACATCAGTAATATATTTCTTAAGTTTTCCTGCCAACGCACAATTAAAAAAGAAAAACCCTTAACGTGCTTTGTTCTGTTATGAAGCACCAAGGAAGTGACGAGAACACGAAAACGCTAGGAAGGAACAAGAGCTGCAGGCGAGTGTTTTTTACTACTTCTTGAGTGCACTCGTCACTTGCTTGGTGCCTTATAACAGAGCACGGTTAAGGCTTTTTTGTCTGTTGTGTAATGTAGTTTTACACTCATTTGATAATTTTCTTCATTGCATACATTGCATAGATAACGAAAATACGATTGACGTTTTCACCTTCCATGCAATGACTGACACGTACACTGTTTGATGTTTCTTAATTTCTCAATTGTACACAAGCATAGTTACTCTGTGTCGCAGCTGGACTGTTCGGGCGTCACCTAAGTTCCTTAGGTGACTGGACTAACAGGAGAATGTTTCATTGGATAGATACAGAGGATCAATACTAAAAATGCTCACATCAACAGATTTTCACGCGGACATAAGAAGGCACGTGATCCAGTAGCGTTGATAGGGTTATCTGATAGGGTCCTGCAATGCAAACAAAAAGCATCAGTCAAGTTATGTTCAACTTAAGTCCAAGGCTGAAGTATCACATCCCATGTTAACTTAGTCAACGCGTACATGTCATTGAGGTTCTTTTAGGCCTGCTATAATGCTCGAAAAGCATACAGAGGGTGTTGCGGTCAACATAGATTCCACTGCCATACCACATTTTTCTTGTTTCACAGTAAGAATAAAACAGATTTTTTTCTAATACACGAATGCACGGCAAAAACGTGAGTGGACTGCTGTCTCATCTTTTCTCTGCCGCAGGCACTATTTCTATTTTCCGCTGGAAACGAAGGCCAGGCAGATGTACGACCACAAGTATAAGCACAAGGACAAAGGTTGAGGTTGGATACCCCTATGAAAAATAGACGTTGAAACGGGCATAAGAGTAAGTATGCGCATGAGCAGGCGACACATGAACATGTCTGCATTGAGCACAAGCAGATAAAATCAGTATGTTGGTGCACCCATTTTTGAGCAACCAGTAATCGAGCCAAGTTTGAGCGTCGCTCAGATTAAGACCTTTTACCTATGTCGAAGCACGCTAAAGATTGGGCTTGCGTTTGCTTTGGAAAGCTAAGGCTTTATTTTGTAACTTCTTCTGTCACTTCTTTATATCAATAAACTACTACAACTACTACTACTAAACGAACTCTGGTTGCGGTTAATTTTGGAGGAAAATGTAAAACTAAGGGTCATCAGCAGTAGCTACAGGCTTATCGTGCCGATTAAGAGGCAAACGTAAAGATTTGGCAATTTAGCATGTCAGAACAATGACTTTGGAATCCAGCATAGACAAAAACAATTAGCAGCTAAGGACTGGAGGATGACAATTGTAATGATACAGATGAATACGAAGTTTTTCTTTGGTACCTCTGGTCTTCATTTATGCTCATCTCTGACGGAGGATTCGTGTATGAAAATAACACGAGTGCAAACAATTTCAAAGTTAGAAACATGTTTAAATTGCATGCTTCACTTAGGTACTTACATTACTTCAATATTTGTCAGTGTTGTGAAGGCCTCGTCAGGGATTGTCTGAAGGCTGTTATTATGAAGCAGTCTACAATGGAAATGAAATATGCGATTTCTAGAATGTTTATCTTCACACATGGTTTCTGCAAACATTTTTATTTACCGAATGATATTAGTTTTTTGTTTACCTAATTAGCCTAGAAATATCCCATAAAATTGTCAACTGGACAAAATAATAATAGGCCAACTGGACAAAGCCAGTAACAGGAGCTAAAGATAGTCGAATTAAAACATGCAATGGGCTGTCTCCTGAGATTTTCTGACTCTTTTACTTCTAACTTTCCACCAAATTTGAATTTGGTGACGAAAAGCTATTTTCTAAGCTTTGTTTTGCCAAAAAAGGTTTTTACATCACTGTTTTTGGTTGGACAATGACAACCAAAAGGAAAGTAGCTTAATGTCCATGAACATTTAAGCCCTGAAAAACTCTTCCCCGGTATTGATAAATTTTGTATTTAGCTGCAATTATTAGGCACACTCTAACTTTTCGTCGAGGGTGAGGGTTCCATGTCGAGGGTCTATGCTAAGGTTCAAGAGAAAAAATAAAAATGCAACCAAAAAAGAATTATAGAATCATTTAACCGCTGCGAGTTGCTCGTGGACTGTTTTTATGGGTCCACATTGCTCCAGTATTCAGGGGATGGGGTGATGAAATAATGAATGGCACCTGCTGTGTTCCGTGACATCCCAGTGATTTGTTTCAAGACATTTAGAATCCACAGGATAGACTCACGGCGTGGTACGGCTTGTTACCACGAGTGTTAACAAATCAAAGAAATGTAACAAAAAAGCGAGATTTCATGTGCCTCGTATAACTGATTTCACAACATGGGGTGACTGTTCAGCAAAGTCTTTTGCCCTTTGTGAACACCATGTCTAGTCCAGTCAATAAAATGTCTTGACCAGAATGGGCCACGAAAAATGTGGACATGTAAAAATGCCCAGTAGACATCATATTTCCCTTTCGTATGCTGATAATTTCCCAAAGTGCCGTTAGGCAGTTTTAACAATACCTGCTTTGATACACATTATGCTATTAATACGCGACAAGTGCTTGGCTGTGCAAAATTAGGGTACCGGGTCATGATTTCCGGCGCACTGATCAACGTCTTTAAAACAGTGTAACGTCGTTATTTGTCGGGGCTTTCTGCTTTTACAGTATGCAATTTAGTTCGATTCGACAACATGGATTCCTTTTGGAAATCACGTTACGAAAATGTTTCCGGGTGTCGCAATAAGGCGATTTTATTCTGAGCCCAGGCAAGCCAAACTAGTTAGCTGCGAAGCCACTCTCCCTTTCCCCATGGCATGGCAAATCCAAACAAAGATAGGACCCTTTCGAAAGGCTAGTTCAAAGCATTTCCTTTAAATCTATAAAAATGTCTGACTGCCAGGCATTTAGCTTTTTTGAGACCCTTCCTGGCTGCCAGGCATATAGCCACAACGATGTATAAAACTCTTCGCAACAGAGCTGTACTAGATGTTCCACCCTGTGTGCACAGGCAGACGTACACTACAACAAGAGGTCACTCTGGGAACTTAACTCGCCTTAACTCGTCCAAACTCGCAGCTTGAGATTATGTTCAAACTTCCTTATCTCGCCTAACTCGCCTAAACTCGCATTATCTCGCACCACAAACTCGCCCACTCTCGCCACTGCAAAGTGGATACCAAATTTAATATCTCATCCTACCCTTAGTGTAATTTCACAATTAATCCACAAAGGGAAAACACCAAAAAGGACGGATTTCAAAAATTTTAAACGATAGTGTTTTGTAAGTCCCATCTTTCTGGAATTTCCAATAGCCTCTGTGGTAAGGCTATTCAATTCACCACTAAGATTCAATGAAGTTTTTCTTAGTACTTAAGACTGTCGATGGAACTACCAGAGACAACCTGAAGATGCACTTACTAGTTACCTAGCAAAAAAGCTACAATGCTAAGCATGGCAGAACTTCTAGAGATATGTGGTCACAGGGTCTTAAGAAACTCACAGTGATTGTCAGTATTCTGGTCCACAAAGTATGTGACATTAACTAAAAGAAGAAACAATGAAACCACGAAAAAAAAAGTACTTATACTTGTAAGCGAGACAAAGAAATACAAAGACATAATAACAGAATATTGATTTTTTTCTGTTAAGCTGGCTAATGACTTACAAAAAAGTTTGATTGTTGTGGAAAATGTTAAGCTTAAATTACTTTGCAAATGTGATGGATGCAAGCTGTTCATGATAATGAAAAGCAGAAGCATCATCTTATAATCTGATGAAGCTTGATAGGATTCTAGCTGACCATGAAAGTCTGGGATGTAGCCAGAATCCTTTAATACTCCACATACTCCACATTGTAGTCAAGCTGGCAACCATAACCCATGATTCATAAAGACTTGTTACATTTATCCCCTAACTGAATAAAGGATTGTTAAAGGTACAATTGTTGTATTGATAGCCAACTTCGTTCACCGTCTTTGAAATTACCGAGGAGATACTGTTAACTCGTGTCTTTCCCAGGGCCCTCTCTCTCAGCCCATTGTTCCAGTCCAGTGGCGAGGTCTAGGTAGGAAGCTTCAACGTGGCGTACATGACGTCAAAACAGGAACAACACGGCTGAGCCGTTGGTCATTGATGCTAAAATTGGAAGCAGGGAAGACTCATCACTGACAACTCTTAAGAGTTTCCTAGACAACGTCGATAATGGACAGTATTCTTCTTCATCAGCTTAAACGAGGTATAGCTCTCTGCACAATTGTGGACACTTTGTAAAAAGGAAGTAAGCCTGAACAGAAAATATGGTCATTTATTTTTTGCTGTTTTGCTACGGCTAAGAATGATATGAAAGGAGTTCACTATCAAGTTAACTTGATCCTCCTTTCTGTTGTAGAAATAAAGGTGTCACTGTTGAGGATACGAAATAGGAAACGGACACCACCCCTTCCCCCTTTAAACGTATTTGTTTTGACGCAATGTACGATGGGAAAATAAACGCACGAGGTTCGTTTTGAAGTTCGCCATATTTATGTTTGTGGTTGATGTGTGCCTACGATTTCAACTATTCCTTCCGCGGCCGGTAACATCTCTCACAGGATTGTCCAAGTTTAAGGAAGGAGTTTCTACAGGAACTGCTGTCTTTGCGAAAAAGTATCAATCTCCATTTGCAAGAGATTAAAATGGATTTATCTCAAGGAAACGAAAAGGCAATTGGTGTTTTCGTTTCTGTCGGTGAAACCAAACAACTGGGTTGGATTCCAAGGGAAACCATCAGTGAAGTGGAGAGAATGGTTCAAATGGAAGACTTAAAGATAAGTCTTATAACTCTTAAGGAGAAAGAAATTTCATTAGATTGTGTCATAAATATATTCTCATCTGAGTTGTAATTCGTCATCTTTCCCGTTTTTTTTTTATACAAGTTCTTTGAAGAACATTGCCACACTGTTAAAACATTTTTGACTGTTAAAACACTTTTTTTTAATTCTGGAGTTAGTGACAACAATTCATGACATGTCATGTGATAGCTATTATCGGCTCACCTGTCTATTAAAACATGGTGCCATTGAATTAAAAAAAATTAAATAAAATTAAATATTCTACCTGTGTTTATACTACAATTACATTTTCTTATCTATTCTTCTCAACTATTTTTATTAGCAGTAGTATCATACAGCCACCAAATGGTATAGTTTGGTGTCTGAATGCCATATAATTAATAAAGAACAGACCTCGGTTGTTCAAAGGCTGGATAGTGCTATCCACCAGATAAATCTCTCTATCCAGTGGATAGTGGAATTAGTTTCCCAACACGTATCCGCTGGATAGTGCTATCCAACGTTTGAACAAGTGGGACCAGGACTTCATATCACTAGCATATCCATACTTGTCCAATAAGGAAAAAAATCAATTACTGAATTTAAATAAGATTTGGCTTCAGTCAACTTTGGAGCTCATCTGAAATTTTTCGTTTACTATTAGATTGATAAGACAAACAAAAATTGCAAGGTATCTTTAAATGTACACTAAAGCATATTATATGTTATAACCCTTATCACTTCAACATTAAGTGGATCATTTTCCTCTAACTCGCCTCACACTAACTCGCAATTGATAGGCAAGCTCAGTTTTTCCTTATCTCGCCTTAACTCGCCTAAACTCGCGGTAGCTCGCACATTCTCGTGGCGAGTTCCCACAGTAGGCCTAACAAGGAACTCGTATGCCAGGAAGTTTAAACCCGAATACAAACATCATGTGACGATTTATAATTCAGATTTTGGCCCGCCTAGAACAATTAAAGATTGGAACGAACTGCCGTTGATATCGGCACCTTCAAAGCAGCTGCAGACATTTATTTTTCTGAAACTTTACGTATGAATTATTTTAATTATGTATTTAATACTTGCTTCACGTCCAAGAGATTTTTCAAGTTACTAAATGTAGATGTTGAGAGTGTAGAAGAAAACAAAGCGAGTGCAAACATTTATTTTTCATAAACCTTACGTCTCAATTATTTTGTATTTTTGTTTTTAGTACTTGCTTCACGTCCTATAGATGTTTCAAGTTATCAAATGTAGATGTAGATGTTGAGAAGGGGCTGATTTCTCTATATTTTGCCTTACAAACAAGGCCTTTTCTGCATAAACCCGCTGGTGTAAAGAAGTGTGGGGCCAAGAAAGTGAAAAAGCTTGGTAAACTCGAGTTTGTGTACAATCTTCCAATCTAAGTAGACAGTGAAACTGAATACACGATTAATGTCACGTGCATCCCTAGATCGAAATGATCGCACGGACGAATTTCTGGTAATAATCTTTTCCCAAGGGAGGTAAGAAGTTTCTCTGAGCTACCACTGGAAGGTAATCCACACCCAGGTTGTCAGCTTGTGAAGGTCAACCAGGTTTTCTTGAGCTGCATAAACTACTGTGTCTACACTTTAGAAAATCCAACTGTGACTTCATTCTCGTCTGCTCTGCTGTAGGAAGAGGGTCCCCTATACTTTTTTCGTGAAACGTGATTGGGACTATTTTTGTCTCGTGAAACGTGATTTAGGTTTATTTGTTCATTCGTGATTCGTGATTTGATTTTATCGTGAACGTGAACGAAGTTTGGGAATTATCCGTGACGCGTGAACAGTCTCAATATTTTTACGTGAATGCATTTTCCAAAGTGGTATAGGGGACCCTCTAGGAATAGTGATCTTAACATTTCAAGAGATGATAAGAAGTATGCTGTTGTCCACGGGAAATGTCAGTAGGTCCTTTCCAATATTAAGTTATATATTGGTGAGACAGGAAGATGACAAGGCGACCGATTCGTCAAACACCTTCGCAATGTTGAGAACAATGACAACTGGAACGCACTGCAAACAACACATGGCAATCTGTGGCCTTTACCCTACATTAAGGTACCACGGAAAGAACACAAATCCATCTTCCAAATCGGCACACTTAATAATCCCCACTGTTTTAACGGACGCTTTTCATTCAATTAATGTACTCCTATGTTTCACGTGGCCGTGTTACCACCAATAGCGTAGCTCCATCTCCTCTATATAAACTACACATAACCCATAATTCCTCAATTTTCTCTGACGAAGGGCTAACGCTCGAAACGTCAACTTTTAGAATCCCTGTGATGTGGACAATTTAAATTATCAACTCCGTTGATAAAACCAAATCTTTCCAAGTTCACATTACGACGGATGTACATTTTTGCAGGTGTTTGTACTTTTTCAACACCATTTGGACACCATTAGCTTTGTTATGTTGAACAAGGTTGCCTGTCAACTCAATTATCGCTAATTATAAAACGCAAGGGTAAGACATCAATAGTCGTTACTCAGAGTTTTAAATAAACGTTAAACATGTTAAAACGTACAATGTAATCATAATAAAAACTACTTACGAAAGGGCAGTCGTAATCTATTTATTTTTACAATGCGTTGATAAGCACGCTCCACTACGTACAAAACGGATTCGGGCATCTAAATCACCCTGGATCACACCTCAGTTGAAGAAAAGAATGCATTATAAAGATGTTCTCAAATTGAAGGCCATTCGATCTGGAAATGCATGTGACTGGTTGATATTCAAAAAATGTCGCAATGCAGTAAACAATGAAATCAAACAAGCCAAGGAACAATACTTCAAAAATGCGTTGCGTGAAAATGAAGGTAATTGTAGTATGACTTGGCGAATAATTAACGAACTTACTTGAAGAAAAATCCACAGCTCTTCTGTAAAAGAGATTAAATTGGGTAATAGTAGCATTAGCGATCCGCAGGAACTTTCGTCTGCTTTTAATAATCATTTTTCCAGTATTGGAGTGAAACTTATCAAAGTCATCCAACAAAATGGAGACACTCCGTCTTATCTAGACTATCTTAAGGAGACCGAACATAGATTCGAACTCAAAACCACTGAATGTTCAACAGTTTTTTCTTTATTATCGAAACTCTGTAAATCTAAAGCGACGGGTCTAGATAAAATCTCGGCACGACGTCTTCGAGACTGTGCTGATCTGGTCGCAAGTTCTATCGGGTGTTTTTCCTTCTGAATGGAAATCCACAAAAGTAATTCCTTTATTTAAACAGGAAGAACGTTCCGATTTAGATAATTACCGCCCTATTTCTATTATTCCTGTTGTGGCTAAGGTCTTTGCAAGAATCGTATACAATCAATTTTACGATAACTTAACTGAAAATAATCTAATTTCCTGTAATCAGTCAGGATTTCGTTCACTTCACTCCACAGCTACTGCCTTAATATTGGGCTTTTAATATCGACAAAGGTAATCTAATGCAGTGATTTTTCTTGATCTGAAGAAAGCTTTTGACACCTTCGATCACTCCATATTGCTATTTAAATTAAAAGTCTATGGTGTCGGAAGCAACTCGTCTAACTGGTTTAAATCCTACTTGGATAATCGTACGCAGGAATGCTTTGTAAATGGTTCTCTCTCGGATAGCCAACCTCTAACTTGCGGTATTCCCCAAGGTACAATTCTTGGGCCTCTCCTCTTTATACTCTATATAAATGATCTACCGAATTAACTGTCTTGTTAACTCACATCCTAGAACGTATGCGGATGATACTCATTTGACTTTTGCCAGTAACGATGTTGCGCATCTAGAGGAAAGTATGAACGTTAACGATGATCTAACTAAAATTACTGAATGGTTAACGTCAAATAGGCTCACTCTTAATAAGTCAAAGACTGAGTTTATGTTGGTCGGTTCCAGGCAGAGGTTGAATACTTTCAATAGACTCCCGTCTTTTTCTATCGACAGTAATCCTATAAAACAAGTAGAATTTACGAAATCTCTTGGAGTGTATATGGATGAACATTTAACTTGGAACGCACATATCGAATCAAAAAAATTGCCTCTGGCATTGGCATCTTGAAGCGAAGCAGGTCTTTTGTTCCTATTGAAACGCTCTTATGCATCTACAATGCTGTAGTTCAACCTCATTTCGATGACTGTAGTGTCGTATGGGGGAATTACAATAAATCTCTTGCCATTAAACTACAAAAACTACAGAATCGTGCTGCGCGTATTTTGACCTCTTCTTCATATGATGCGGATGATCTCTTTATTAGACTTGACTGGCAAAAACTTAATCTTCAACGAAAATTCAAAACAGCCACTATGGTCTACAAATCTCTTAATGGTCTCGCCCCTGATTATCTGAAAGCATTGTTTACTGATCGAAGTGCAATAACTGCTTATTCTCTAAGGAATTGTGAGGGCAAACTAGCTGTTCCACAGCCCCGCACCAATTTTCTAAAAACCAGTTTCAGCTAGCGGTGTGGTGCTGTGGAACAGCTTACCTAACAATCTGCGGCAAGCACAAACTCTTGCTAGTTTTAAATCCGGCTGCAGAGGTTTCCGTTTTGATAATGAATAAGTTAATTAATCACACAGCATTCATGGAAAGCAGGCATTTTCTTGTTGTTATTATTTTTGTTGTTATTTAGATTTAATTAGTAGTAAATAATTTGTAGTATTTTAACAATGTAATTATACAATTTTTAGCATTTATTCTCAGTCCTGATGTTTTACCCGTGTATAAATAAAGTTAAATAAATAAATAAATTTCAAATCTATTTAAAATCAAATAGGCATCTATTAACAACACATTTCTTAACTCGGTACTAACACATGGGATCTGATAAGGGTGTGACCTACCGGGTAGGGCCCTGCTCCTACGGGGGAGGAGAGGATCCTGGACGGGGTGCGAGGGAGTATCAACAACTCTATTCTGCAACCTTAAATGCCCGAATTTAAAGGGGCATTGTCACGCTAATGTGCCATCACTTTAAAAAGCCTAAAACTGCCAATGCATCAGTAGTGGAAACCTTAAAATAATGGTCTAGTTTTGCTTCCCATGACTGCAGTACTACATTGACGCTATAATCTCCTGTATGCCATCAAAGCTGACAAGGATGGAAATGGATTGAACGGAAAAAAATTGGCCAGATTTTTCAAAATTTCAGCCTATGCATTGAAAAATCACCAGAAAAATTGTTATGGTTAGCTCTCCCTGCTAAAATGTCATTGGAATTCATCTTGTTGATTCTGTAGGAGCATTTTTTGCACGATAATATAACAGGCAAAAGGCAGTAATTTTGGCAGAATTGAACCAAAAACCGCAAAAATCCCGATGACAGTGCTCCTTTAAGTGCTCTTTTGTGTAGTGTATCAGTTTGGCTCAGATATTAAGTGTAAGCAGCAACACCCCAAACACGAAATAGGAAGCAAAGAGTGACATGATAAGAGAATTAAAAAGGTAGTGAAGGTCAGATACACTATAACCATTTCTTTCACACACTCTAAGGATGTGCATACGTTTTAGAGCTCTTTTCATTACATCATCAAAATACTTATCCCAATTTGCAGGATTTTCCTGAAATGTTACCCTTAGAAGCTTGAGATAGAGTACACAATTAATGTTGACAATTGGGTCAGGAGGGGGTAACAGCGTTCTGCTTTTTATAACAAGTTCCTTGGTCTTGGTTAAGTTTCATCAAATTTTTCTCTGCCCAAACTCTGATATTATTTTTCTCTTTCCTCAGAGGCATTATCATTAACACTAGTCCCAATAGGTATACAACACGTAATATGATCTGCATATTTGGTCATTAATTAAGTCTGCGAGAGGGGACTTGTATCATTAACCATGATGGTGAAAAGTACAGGCCCCAGAACAGTGCCCTGGGGCACACCACGGTATTGTAGCGAAGCCGGAAATCCTTTTCCCACCCCTCTCCCCTTGGGAGATGATCTCAACTCGTTAACAGTCCCTAGGAGCAGTTGTTGTAGCCGGTCAGTAGAGAAATAAACCACTACGTTAATCGTCGGTTTTGGCCAAGATTATTGACCCTAAATGGAGTCGTCACATTGGTGGCAGCGGTGGGAGACTTCACCTAAGTCAGGGAATCCGTTTAAAGAAGATTCTGAGTCAATCAGTCCGTTTTTGGTGCGCTCTGAAGTCGGGGATTCAACTTGCCAAAAACCGCAAAACCACGTGCAAAATCTGCAAATCCATTCTGCAATGAAATCGACGGTGACACTCGCCCCCGAACACCAGTGCCGACCATCGCCGCTACACCCCTCAAGAAGCCGGTTAATTCCATCGACTCACGATCAGAGATGGGAAATTGTTCTCCTTTGGGAAGCTCAACACCCGTTGCGAACTCTAGAAATCCGTTCCGTCGTGAAATCGATCTTTGCACTTTTGACAAGAGTGTCAGGATAGACTGCTGAACGAAAAGTCAACAAGCCGATCAAGCTGCCGGACGATTTCGATGGCAAACAGCCTTTAAAAGAGTACTTGATGCATTTCGAGCGCTGTTCGATCATTAATGGTTGGGATAATGAAGCAAAAGCGATGTTTTTGACAGCCAGCCTTCGGGGCGAGAGCAGAAAATTATTGAATGGACTGACGGACTCGGAATGTCGGAGCTACGAGAAAATTGTGGAAACATTGCAACTACGATTTGGCGTTGAGAAGCAAGCTGAGTTACATCAAGCGAGGTTGCTAAATCGTCGACAACTTGAAGGTGAGAGCTTACAAGTGTTGGCTACAGATATTCGTTCAATGGTAGATCTTGCTTACCAAGATCTGGGTACGGCCGTACCCAGATCTTGGTAAGCAAGATCTACAAAAGATTGCCAGAACCTTTGAAGTTTCCTTTGCATGAAGATGGTTCTCAAGTGTTTGTCGCAGATGGACGGAGAGCCAATACTTATGGTACGGGGGATTTGAATGTACGAATCGGAAGTCAGGATATCCGTTTAAGTGTGTTCGGTTGCGGATATTGAGGACTCCGCCATATTAGGAATGGAATTCTTGTCAGAAGTGGATGCAAAAATTGATTTAGTTCAGCAGGAACTTGTCATCAACGGAGAGAAGATTGACTGTTGTAGTGAGAGTTCCCAACTCCTGACTCTCAGGTGTGTGACACGTCGTGTTGTGGCAATTGAACCACATTGTGAGACAATCATACCAGTTCACCTTATCCATCGTCAAACAGCTGGTAAGTCCCAAAGCGCCAATCAAGGATTACGCCTCTTTGAACCTTGTGAGGCTCGTTTAAACGAGAAAGGTTTGTTCGTGGCCCTGTGCCTGTGAGGATCTTGAACACCACGGACAAGACACAAACGATTGGTGCTCAAACTGTTATAGCTGTGGCTAAGCCTGTGGCAAGTGTGGCAGAGTTGGAGCTTGACTCACAGCGCGTCCATGTCAGATGGTGCATTCCCAGAGGAGTGAGGAGTTCAATGGAGACACATTACCAGATCCACTCAGAGACCTCTGGCACCGTAGCACTAGTGAGCTGGCTGAACCCCAACGCGCGGAAGTGGCAGATCTGCTCCACCGACATGAAGGTGTCTTCTCGTTGTCGGAGAAAGATCTTGGCAGAACTAACTGAGTGACACACCACATAGATACAGGGACTGCAAAACCCATAAAACAGCAACCCCGACGAACATCACCATCAAAGCATGCTGAAATCGAGAGACAGGTGGAGGACCTATTGGAGAGAGGCCTAGTAAGGAATTCTAATAGTCCGTGGTCTTCTCCCGTAGTTCTCGTGACTAAGAAGGATGGCACCCAGAGATTCTGCGTGGACTACAGACAGGTAAATGCAGTCACGGTTAAAGATGCCTATCCCCTTCCTCGCATTGACGACTCGCTTTTTGCTCTTTCTGGAGCAAAGTGGTTCTTAACGTTAGACCTAGCTTCTGGGTATTGGCAGGTTCCCATGGACCCTGCAAGTCGTGGCAAAGCTGCCTTTGTAACAACCTCTGGCCTTTATGAGTGGACTGTCATGCCATTTGGTCTGACTTCCTCACCCAGTACGTTTGAGAGATTAATGGAACTGATCTTAGTTGGACTAAGATTTGAAACTTGCTTAATCTACTTGGATGATGTGATTGTATATGGGAGGTCATTTGAGGAAGAACTGAAGCGCTTAGAGGTTTTTAGTCGCTTTGCCTCGGCCGGCCTTAAATTGAAGCCTAGCAAGTGTGTGTTGTTTCAGACGAGTGTTGCCTACCTGGGTCATATCGTATCGGAGAAGGGCATTGAGACTGATCCAGCGAAAGTTGAACGAGTTTGCAAGTGGCCAGTGCCTGAGAATACAACGGAAGTAAAAAGGTTTTTGGGGCTTGCAAGTTATTACAGGCGATTTGTGCCCAACTTTGTGAGTGTGGCCAGACCTCTCAACAAACTGACCGAAGCAAATGCTGAGTTTGCTTGGACATCAGACTGCCAGTCCTCATTTAACACGTTAAAGAAGCTGTTATCCACCGCCCCTGTCTTGTCTTACCCGGACTTTACTGTCGAGTTCATACTGGACACAGACGCTTGCAATCACGGTATTGGAGCTGTTCTCAGTCAAGTGAAGGATGGAGTGGAACACCCGGTTGCTTTTGCGAGCCGAACCTTGACAAAAGCAGAGAGAAACTATTGCGTCACACGGAAAGAATTGCTTGCAGTTGTGGAATTTGTGAGACAGTTTCGTCATTATTTGCTGGGACCTAGGTTTCGCATCAGAACCGATCATGCACCTCTTCGTTCAGTACTGAAAACCAAAGAACCAGAGGCACAGTTAGCAAGATGGATAGAGTTCCTGAGCCCATTTGAATATGAGATCGAATACCGGGAAGGTCAGCGACACCATAATGCGGATGCTATGTCACGAAGACCTTGTGGTGAAGGTTGCAAATGGTGCAAAGAATGGAAGAAAGCTGAGAAAAGGATGAGTGTTGCTGTTCAGACTGAGGTTTCAATGGCTAGGCCTGATGCGTTCGTGACAAAGAAAGCAGGAAGTCCTCAGGTTGAACAAAATGAAGCAGAACCGTCTTCAGCTACAACTGAACATTGCTCGTCAAACGATCCACCCAGCCCCTGGTGCAACACGATCAAATTGGAGCCAACCTGGACTCGAGGTTACCTCCGGGAGCAACAAGAAGCAGACCCCAGTCTGAAGACGATACTTCAGTTCAAGGAAACGACTGCTGTCAGACCAAGGTGGGAAGACGTGTCTTCCTATGACCAGACCGTGAAGTCCCTCTGGGCTCAATGGGATCAAGTGGAAATCCGTGATCGTGTACTGTGCAGGAGATGGGAGGAAGGAGGTGGTAACAGAGTGAAGCACCAGATTATACTCCCACGGAACTTGCGAGAGACTGCCCTTAAAGCACATCATAACCACACTACTGCTAGCCATCGTGGCGTAAGCAAGACACTTGCCTCAATCAAAGCACGTTATTACTGGCCAGGGTTAACCTCACAAGTCAAGAAATGGGTCCGGATTTGTCATGAGTGTGGTGCTAAAAAAAACTGGGGGAAGAAACGCCGTTCACCGCTGCAGCAGTACATGGTGGATGCACCAATGGAGCGGCTGGCGATGGACATATTAGGGCCTCTACCTCTGACTCCCCGTGGGAACAGATATGTGCTTGTCGTAACTGATTACTTTACCAAGTGGACAGAGAGTTACGCCATACCCAATCAAGAAGCGGCAACAGTGCTTGAAAAGTTGGTTTCTGAATTTGTGTGTCGATTTGGAGTCCCTCGTGAGTTACACAGTGACCAAGGGACCAACTTCGAGTCCAAAGTTATGGCCGAAGTATGTAAGCTCTTGGACATTGAGAAAACTAGAACATCTCCGTTGCATCCACAGTCTGACGGTCAGGTAGAGCGCTTCAATCGCACCTTGATAGAAATGCTTCGAGGCAAGCTGAACGCAAGCCAAGAGGACTGGGATATCCAACTTCAACCCTGTATGATGGCGTACAGAAGTTCAGTCCATGAGTCTACAGGTGAAACCCCGAACATGTTGATGCTCGGTCGAGAGATTGAGGTTCCATTAGATGTGATCACTGAGTCTTCTCCAGATGCGCCGCCACTGACCTCTGAGTACGCAGTGGCTCTCCAGTGGCGACTAGCAAGTGCCCACGAAGTAGCGCGCCGACATCTTGGCAAAGCAGCAGAACGCCAGAAGCGAAATTATGACAAACGTGTGTCCAGCAAACCATTTCGGGTTGGAGACAGTGTCTGGTTACACCATGTTCGACGAAGAAAAGGGAGGAACCCTAAGTTGGATAGCCCTTGGGAAGGACCTTACCTAGTGGTGTCTGCGTTGTCGGATGTTACGTATCGGATTCAAAGAAACTGCAGAGCGAAACCTAAGGTGATCCACGCTGATCGTCTCAAGCCGTATCTTGGTCCTGCATTGAAAAGCTGGATTTTGGAGGAAGGAGAGACCGTTGTGCCTGTCGGAATCCCGGCTGTGAGTGCTGAAAGAAGGGAGTCTGTTATGGCGAAGGGCCCCGTGTTAGCTCAACTGAAGAAAGGCCAGGGGGGTGGCAGCGTTGCCACGGAGTCTCCAAGCCCCGCTGTAGAGAGTGGTCTCGAAGTTACGGGGACAATGTTGCACGATATTGCATCGGAACTAGAGGGCTGTGTAGCTGAAGAGGGTCGTGACAACTTTCCTAGTACAAGTAAAAGCGTTCAGGGGAAGTCAAGAATCCGTCATGGAAGAGAACGGAGGAAACCACAACGTTATGGGGAGTGGGTGTAGACCTTTCACTCAATGGAAACAATGAACACTGAACAGTTGAAATTTTGAAGAGTTAATGTTAGACGATCCGATTTGTCTTGTTTAAAAAAAAAACTTTACTGACAATGTTACTCACGGAAACGGGCAGGTTCGGCTGCCGTTTAACAGCATTGTATGTTTCATCGCGCATTTTTGACATTGTAGTAAGTTCCCTTACACTGGGACAGTGTCCGAAAAAGGGAGGGGGTAGTGTAGCGAAGCCGGAAATCCTTTTCCCACCCCTCTCCCCTTGGGAGATGATCTCAACTCGTTAACAGTCCCTAGGAGCAGTTGTTGTAGCCGGTCAGTAGAGAAATAAACCACTACGTTAATCGTCGGTTTTGGCCAAGATTATTGACCCTAAATGGAGTCGTCACAGTATATAGGCAGGGATGGAGTGATGATATTATCTACACATACCCTTTGTTGACGATCTCTAAAAAAGTCAATAACCCAATTAACAATGTGGGGGTTAATGTCAGGCACTACTTTAAGTTTATCAGTTTCTAATTTATGGGAAACTGAGTCAAAGGCTTTTGAGAAGTCAAAAGACAGGCGTCTGGCAAAGTTGGGAGGACCATCGAGCCTTTTCATCCAGGAGTGCTGGTTATACAAAAGGGCAGGCTCGGTCCCACAATCTTTCTTACAGGCCAATTGAATTGCAGGTTTCCTCAATTCGAAATCCAGGACTAATCTCTCCAAAAACTATAACTACACGGCTACACTCTTGTAATCATCTATACTTTGGATTACCAGAGTATAAAGTGAAGAAGTTGCAACAAATCCAGAAAATCGCTGCTCGCTATGTCACTGGTTTAAGGAAATAGGACCATATTACTCCTGTCTTAATACATCTTCATTGGTTGCCTTTCTCATACCGGATTGTGTAAGTAAGCATCTTCTACTTGTCTGTGAATCATTGAATGGTCTTTTCCCGCAATTTAATATCTAATGGAACTCCTCGTGCATCGGAAATCAACTTTGTCTCTTCGCTCGAACTCTCGAAACCTACTAATTGCAGCCAACTTGTAAAACCAAAACATATGGTGACAGGGCTTTCTTTGTATGCGCTCCGAAGCTTTGAAACACTGATCCGTTAGAAATAAGACGTTCCAGTACACTTTTATTTTTTAAGAAAAAAACTTAAGAATTTCCTTTTTATTAAATTTATTAAGAGTAACTCTTTATCATATCTTTAATTTTTAGATCCTAGCTTTTTAGGTATTTTGCTAGTCTTAGTTTTCTAAGTTATCTTTGGGGATATTTTTGTAAAGCGCCTCGGGCAAATAATGGATGTGTGCGATATATATGAACTATTATTATTATTATCTTTGTTCAACATCATGTTCTGGCTGTTGTCATTGCCGTAATTACTTCCATTAGGCGAGTCACAACAAATGACCAAGGGCTAACGGAATTATCTCTTCTTCACATTTCCAGTACCTTCCTCAATATCCTTGCAGTTCCCAACAACGCCGTCTTTTGCACCACTCCAACACTGAATGTTATCCCCAGCTTTTCAATCCACCTATCAAATCCTTTGGTGACACTTCCAAGGGCCCCTATTACTACAGGTACAACCTCCACCTTTTTAAGTTTCCACAATCTTCCAATCTCCCTCTTCAAATCCTGATACTTTTCTACTTTTTCTCTTTCTTTTTCCTCCACTCTTACATCAGCTGGTACAGCAATATCGATGATTAGCCCCTTTCGCTCTTTCTTGTCAATTACAATTATGTCTGGTCTTCTCGCCTCTATCACGTTGTCACACTGAACATTGATATCCCACAAAACCTTAACTTCTTCATTTTCTACTACTCCTTCTGGGACATGTTCATACCACTTTTCCGTATGCTCTAAGCCATTCTTCTTACAAAATTCCCAATGGACTTTCTTTGCTACATTGTCGTGTCGTCTCTTATATTCCTTCTGAGCCAATTTCTCACATCCACATACTAGGTGTTGCACGCTTTCACCTTTTTTCCCACATAATCTACACAGGGGGCTTTCACTGGTCTTATCTATATGATGCTTTACATAATTTGTCCTGATGGCCTGTTCCTGTGCCGCACATAACAACGCTTCTGTCCCAATCTTCAAATCACATTTGGATAACCATTGCCACGTTTTATCCTTATCAACATTCTCTGGCATTTATCTGACAAACTGTCCATGCATTTTCTTTTCAGTCCAGTTTTGTTTAAGTTCCTGTGCTCTCTGATTTTTAAATTCACCACTTGTTAAAACATCTTCCGTATTGATTGTCTCAGCTGCAGAAACTCCCCTAATGAGATCTTCCTCAGAGTTGGCAACATAAAAACCCAAACTGTTTTCTTCTTCTCTAACGCAATGTTCCACACTCATCAGGCCTCTACCTCCCTCTTTCCTCTTAATGTACAATCTGTCCACATCGCTCTTTGGATGTAATGCTCCGTACATTGTCATTGTTTTCCTTGATTCCTATCCACGTTTTTCAATTCACTCTCTTTCCACTCTAGTATTCCTGCTCCGTATCTGAATACAGCCACTGCCCATGTATTTATTGCTGTTATTTTGTTTCTCCCATTTAGTTTTGATTTTAGAATCAATCGAAGCCGTCGCTTATATTCCTTTACTGTTTTTTCTTTCATTTCATTCTCTTTGATCTTATCTAATTTAACTATACCCAAATATGTGTATCCTTCCTTTTCAGCTTCCTTCATTGAAAAGGAAGGATACACATATTTGGTAATATATTATTGTTATTATTATTATTATTATTATTATTATTATTATTATTATTATTATTATTATGTAGAATTTAGCACAGGGATTTTCCCTGGGAAGAAATATCCAGCCAAGTCTCATCCCGAGACCTCAGACGTCCAGCACTTTCCTGAGGATATGTGCCGATCCGAGGAGTGCCGACTTTTGCATGGTTCTTGTTCGGTTCTTAATTCCTAGTTGCTCTACATGGCCTGCCACAACGAGTTGGAAATTACTATCTCTGGGAAAAGCTATGTCCACAATGATTGTTTCCTTGGTCTTCTTTTCTGAATTACAATGTCTGGCTTCCAGTGGTGGATTTCACGGTCTGTTTGGAT
>OX419342.1:25414093-25434093 GCA_948470475.1 Galaxea fascicularis | reverse complement strand
TTATACAAAATACAAGCCAAATTTATACAAGCAAGCTGCAGAGCCTTACCTCATGAAAAAAATCGATAAACACTGAGTGATCACTGTGTAAATATCCAGGATGAACAGCTGAAAACCATTCTTACTTCAAAAGCTTTTCAACGAGGAATGCATGTAGCTATTGGGGCTATGCTGATTATCAACGTTAAAGTCCTGTTGATTCATTTGTATTTTGATACCTTTTGGGCTTGAACACTACCAATTGTTTATGAGGGTACAATATCTCTTCCGTTCCGTTGATAGCCAGCAGCGTATTAAATAGCACACACAGAATATTCCGTAGAATTAAGGGTCATCAAATAACCTTCATTTTTCAGTTTTATTCCGAAAAGCTCTCATAGCTTCTTGGAGAAATTTTGAAAGGCGTTTTGAAGCCTGTTGAACTTGAAATGATCTATTCTACGTTTTACAGTGATACATAAAAGAACCGTGCGTTACCCAACAGGTGTCGCTGTGGCCCGGCCGATTGCGTGACCTTTTACTTTCGATTACTCTTTCAAGATTTTTTTTTCGATTATTCGACAGAAAACATTGCTTAATTCGCTTGTCAGCTAGAGAGACTTATTGGAATAAGATATTATTGTCAATTCCATGTGATTCTATGAGATAGAAATGATTTCTGTGCGATTTTCTTCCCTTTGTTTACATTTGTTATCGCTTTGTCGACATTCAGTTTCTGTTGCGTACGGCGTGCGAGTAGCTCCAGTTAAAATTTTATTACATGCCAGCGTTTTAATTGGCAGAGCTTAAACGTCAGATCTTACAAACAAAATTTCCTTTCTTTTATGTAGTTTAATTGTCTTTTCAATTTCTAAAATACCAGGATCGATTTTGGGCGGGTAAAGTTGGGCATTATTTTTACATTCGAAACGACATGCAGGGAGAGGGTACGCAACGAAGGCCAGAAACTATATTATTAAAATCATTTCGCTGAATCTTTTTACACAGTCTTAAAGCCTTGGAAGTCTTCTAAACATGTGCGGAAGATGAAGTCAATAAGAGCTTTTGCGCGTCCGCAATGTTTCCTTAAAATTGTTGGAAATTTAGACTAATTTCATGAATAAAAATTGTATTTTTTTGCGAATTTTTGAACTTTTCTAAATTTCTTAAAATGTAAAGGGCTTGGGGATTCCTTAATACCATTTCTCGAAATAATTCACTCAAAGGGTTGTTTGGGTGATATTAGCAAAAATCCGATTTTTTGGAACTGATTTGAGATTCTCGATATATTCCGACATTGGCTCTTAACCATGTGAGTAATGGAGGGTGCAAGGACGTCGAGGCAAGACTTCACCAGCCATGTGGGGATCGGATCCAGGGTGCAAGAAGCATTAGACGATTTACTGATCATATTAAAAATATCTTCAACTGATAAGGGGGAAAAACTGTCACGTTTTACAGCTGGAGCAGCAGTATCAGAACAAGGAGGATTAACTTGAATATTACTGATGGAGTCCTTGATAAGTACAATTTTTTTAACAAAGAATTCCCCAAATTTATTCGCAAGTACAACTGCATCATCGTGCGGTGGTAGATCACTGTCACTGGGATCCTTACAGAGGAATGAAACCAATTTAAATAACTTCCTTGAGTCACCAGCACACTGATCAATTGAATCCGTACAATAAGAAGTTCTAGTAGGCTTGAGAAGAGCAGAATATCTATTACAGATTTTCCGATATGCAAGCCAATCAGAGGAGAGACCACTTTTAAGAGCTTTCCGTTCAGCCTTGCGACGAAAACGTTTTAACTGTAGAACATTAGCATTAAACCAAGGGATCTTTACACGAGTAACAAGAGTTTTTGTTTTTAGGGGAGGATACGAGGATACGAGCTGTTCACAGAAGAGTAATTTTTTGGAGCTCATCAATTATTATTATCATTATTATTATTATTATTATTATTATTATTATTATTATTATTATTAAAAGTCTCATGATAATATCAGTGACAGATATTGGTCTAAGCTGGCCCAAACCAGAAACATTAATCTTCTTAGGGATAGGTCGTACATTTGCAGTCTCCCAGGCCTCAGGCATTTTCTGTGTAATGAAAGAGACATTGAAAATGTGGCGGAGTTGGTTTTTAAGGTGTCGACAGTGGTATCGTGTGTGTCGTTCAGAGTAGGGGTTTTCAGAAACGTTTTCCAATTTTTTGGGATTGCATTAACCAGGCCATAATACGTGGTGAAGGGAACTTTTAAATTGAATGTTGTTGCAAGTTCATGCAACTTCAAAAACTCCTGATTTTGGTTCAATAAATCGCTCATCTTGCTAATGCCGGCGTCGTACCAATTTAAAAAAAAAAAACAACAGTGTTTTTCCTACTAGAATTTTCCTATTATTCCACGGTATTTCGTTTTAGGGATTAGTTTTGGAATCGATGCTCGTTGAGATTTTGAACTCGCAGCAATAATCTAACCCTTTTTTTTTTATAAAATGTGGGAAACTTATCATCAAGGTCTAGTATGCCTGTTGTACATTTCATATCCCCAGTTCACATATGATTTTTTTCATATGCATCATTCACGAAGTTTAGTCTGTTAGCACTTTCTTGGTTGTAAGAAAAGAAAACACCGAGTGCGTTGATAGGTTCTTTTGGCCACTTAAGCCAAACGGTTCATTCGTTCTGTCTCTCCATTCACCTAACCACATTGCCTCGGTTTTAGTGGTGTTTATTTCTAGGCCAGAATGTTCTTTGAAATCGTATAACACTCTTAATAGACTTGTAACGGAGTCAAGGTCACGAACAAATACTGTTGTGTCGTCGGCATATTGACTTATTTTGAGCTCATGCTTGTTGACTTGGATACCTTTAATAGTGGGATCATTTTTTATGTATCTAGAGAGGAGTTCTATACCGAGAACAAAGACTCCCCGCTGTAGGGAGAAAAAAGTGGAAGCATAACCGTTATTCAGAACACAGCTGGTAACATTATTATAGAAAATTTTTATCCAGTTTTGAATGCCATGGCCGAAGTTTAAGACCTGAAGTGTTTCTGAGAGAAAGTTCCAATCAATCGAATCAAACGCTTTTTTGAAGTCCAAGAAAACGGCAATACCTTTTTGATTTAGTTTATCTACATAATGTATAACATAACCTGTTTCATCGGGATTTATTAAAGTTGGCAAGACTTTTTCAATTCTCTTGGCTATAACTTTAGTCACGGAGAATCTTGTAATCGACGTTCAAGAGCGAGATGGGCCTTAGATTTTCCAGAATAGTTTTATCCTTGGATTTATTTGGGATAAGCGAGATTATTCCTCGTCTTTGGCTTATAGAAAGCATACCATGTTGAGAGGCAAAGTTGCAGCTGGCTAGTAGCTCCATTGAACTCTTATGATGGCTCCGGGCATCTATAAATTCAACGGCAGATCTCACTGAGGGGGGTTTCGTACCTTACGGAAAATAAATACACCTGTTTTTGTTGCCAAACAATATCTGATTGACATTGTTCTCAAAAGCTGCATACACTTGTAGTTGAGTCGCTCCCAACCATTCACAGACGCTAAACTGTTGATCAGTAGTATAGTATTTTGTTCTGTTATCTCTGAGACAGGTTTGTGATAATGAAGCCCAGCTCATGTATCGTCATAATGGTGGCTGTTCTTGATAAGCAGTGGTGTTCATGCATCGTCATAATGCCCACATGTACAAGTCATACCCGCTCTTCTTTAAAAAGGCCACTAACTTGAGTACGTTGGTCTCTTGAGTTAGATTCTTTGATGCATTTACCGCTTTTTCCCCCAAAACACTAACCTCTTTACCTAATCATGAACTGCCGGAGGTAGACTGCCTTGGTGAATACCCTGGCTGTTCTTGATAAGCAGGGGTGTCCTGTGCACGCAGTATTAGTTAAGTGTTTACTTGTACGTAACAAAGGTACTGGAGAACTCTCCGTGGAAAGAAATGTCAGCAACATTCTCATTATAGCTGCTGAACATTCTAGGATTGGGTGGAAGTCACGTTTTTCAACCGTCTTGAGAAGTATGCTCCAGCATGTCTGATCCTTTGTGTTCTTAACGTCCACCATTGTGTCCACACCAAAAGCTTTGAGAAGAGCATATTATACAAGTGCGTTCTGGTAACAACTCTTTTGGTTGGTATTTCACCCACATCCACCGAACACATTTGCAGTTGCTAACCTTTAGAGGGACATGTTTAGAAGTCCCCATATTTTACATTTTTTTTTTCATGATCATGAGTAAATTAGCGCTTCCTTAACAAGTTACTAAAATAAGGGCTGAACATTCTATGTGAGTATTGTACTCAGCTTACGTCTTATCAATAAATATATATGCCGATATCCTTATAGAAGTCTGATAATTTTAATTTTCACCCTTCTCGAGATCTAAAAACTACGCTTTGTTTTTGCATAACTAAAGCATGAAGAATTTAAACGCGCATTTTTTAGATCCACTTGTTAAAACTCCTAAATAAAACCGGGCCCGCGGTAAGTATTCTGGCCAATAGACTAAGTACACTACATATACGATGGATCATTGGTTACATCGACGGAAAAAGGAGTTAGGAGCACACGCTCCTATTGGTCACGTCTTTAGTTACGACTGGAGTGTCGGAATAAATCTCTCATGCTGAAGATCGCCCATTTTTTCAGTTAGCGACAATCGTGCTACAGACGTTCTGACAAGCTTTGTTCTCGTCCAAGTGAGCCGTTAAAGAGTTAACATACCCCTCGTCGTCCTTAAAGTTCCACAATACACACGTTTATCACCGAGGTATAGATTTGAATAAATCCTAAGCTTTTTATTTACCGCTAAACTGTTACCTTGTTTGTTGCACAACCAAGTATATATAGGGAGACTGGATGGATACAAATTAATAAACCATGAGGGGTGCGGCTTCATACATGCCCCCGGACAACAAACGATTTTAAACAACCCTTCGAAATGCTGTCTACCAATCAGCTTTTACCGGCATGGTAATATTTCGAATAATCCTACATATACTGACCTGGCCTGAGTTGCACAAAGCCCGATCAGAGCTAATTCTGGATTGACTGTGATCAGACTGTGCCTAAATTATGCCATCCTAGTTAAACTTGATCAAAATCAGTAGCTTGAAATTCTGCAATAATGAAATAACCCGCGCTCGTTTCTTTCCCTTTCCTTTCAGTTTCAGTCTTAAACCAGACGGACGCTTAACTTTTCTTGAGCAAACAACTCCTCCTAAACTAGCAGCTGCGTTTGCAAAAGCGCATGAACAAAGGAAAAAGGTACAAGTTTAAAAACTCAAACCAGCTAATAATTGACGAGGAAATTTTGTAATAATTTTTGTAAGTAAAGGACGGCCGCTGGTTTGGTTCCCTGAACATGCTGAAATAGAGTAGGTTGCATAAAAGAAATGAAGCTAACGAACTTACAAGAGCGTCAAGTTTGACAGCTTGACGAAAACACCTGGTGGGAGATGCTGAATTTTGTTGGAACTTAGATACCTGAAAGAAAATTAGCACATCAGAGATTTGTAAAGGACTCAGTATGTATAACAACTTTTAGATGTTTACCATCGCCAGAAATCGCGGACATTTCGAGCCCGCTAACAACTACCAGCGGTATACTGTATAACGCAAAGGAATAAAGACAGATAAAGACAACCAATATGGCAGCAAACGCTTAAACGAGTGGGAAAGACGCTGTTTCATACGATATATTGCACAATCTAAGCTCTGTAGATATTTTGTTTGGTGCAAAGTAATTCTCGACAATGTCCGACATTTTTTTGGTTTAAATATTAGTGTGATAGCCTTTATACATTAAGCTGTGTTCGATTTTCGCGCGTATTTACTTCCATTCAAACCAAATCTAGGGTTGCTAAGGGACTGTAACCCAGTTTATATCCCATGAAACACCAGTGTTGATCAACAAAGAAAATGGCGGCTCGTGCAGGGAAAGCTTCGAGTTTGTGGCTTTCTTTCATACATAAATATGGCGTCCGCTTGCTGTGCTACGAACGAAAAATGAGAAAGATAAGGACGTCCTTGGAAGTATTTTGCCGTGGGCAATTCATGCATTTTTCGGCAGAATTAGATCGTTTAAACATCGCAGAAGTTATATCGAGTCGTGATGATTCACATTGTGAAAGGGTTTGCTTGCCAGTGGACGAGTTTGTGGCATGACTTCGCTACGATTTTAAAGCAATGTATGGAGAATGGAGCATCAATGTGTGATGGATTGGTCGAGGCGTCGGGAAGTAAATAATCATCCATCTAAGTAGCCGTTGATAAGTCAAATGCGAAGCTTATACACTACTGAACATGTATCGAATCGTGATATGACGAACCGCAACCTAATTATCGATATATATGAAAATAATTTCATATCTCCATACATTTCTTTACATGACTTTGCCGCCATTCTGGCCTTGGTGCGCAGGCGCCGCCGCCATCTTGTCCTAAATTTCTGGCAATGCGCAAAAGTTATGTACTTTACTGTTACCTGAAATCGGACCTCTGGTTAGTCGCAAAGTTTGATTTTATTTAGCCCGCCATTCATTGATTGGAAGAATAAAATATTGTTTCTTTGCTAAGAAAGCCGAACTTTTGAAAACCGTATTAAGAACAGGCAAACCGTTCAACTTCAACTTTATTTTAGTAAAAAGTGGTCTAACAATAGACTGGCCCGCAAAATAGAAATTCTTAATCTAGGCGGCCCAGCGAAACAAAATAATCAGTAAGCACAGTGATTTTACTTTCTCAAGGATCTCGTGATCAAGGCTTCTCTGTTCTCTTTACTTTCCCAGGAAGTCTTATGAGAACTATAGAAGGAAACAGCTCGCTTACTCCTTAGTAACCCTACAAATGAAATAAGCCTGCGCAATACGCCGCTTCAATAGATTTAAGGGGATTGATGAGGGGAACTATACGCAATGAAGGAAGTAGACTCTTCAGAAAGCGCTCTTAATTTAGCAAGTGCGAAACGTCCTCAGTTTTCCGGTAAAGGAATATTCCCACAACGCTGCACTAGCCCTCCAAACAAATCATTTGTACACCACCAGAAATGATCGCAAACAAATACTGAATAAGATCGGGAAAAATACATTGATTATCCAAACCGTTGGAAACTGTATTCTTGGTGGAAAAGTCAAGATATTTTTCTCTTAAGTCTTTTTATTTCTATTACTTTAAAGCGAATCCATCATCGCAGCTTCATTTTCCTAACAGTTGCTGTACATGTAAATTAACTGATAACCTGCAAAGTATTTCGAAAATTCATTCAAATTTAAACTCAAAAAAGGACACAGCGATCAATGTTTCTAGAATTGGGGAATAACAGGAAAACAAAAATGTTTAAAAGCATTTGAAAGGCAAACAGTTACGGAAAGCAGAACAAAAACCAAATATATATATAAAACGCATTCACCCAACCAGTTTAACTTGGAGGATCCTTTTAGTTTTGGTTGATGCCAAAGGACTTCTTAACCAATGAATGCGGTAGCCAGTAACAATTTTACAAAAACAAAACGTCTGCATAACGAACTTTTCCTCTCAGTCATTTAACTTCTTATTTACCTGTAGTGTAATGGGAGCTTCACCATAGGTTTCACATGAAAATTTTACTTTTTTCCAAATATCGTATTCGTTGTATTTGTTTGGAGAAACTATTATTATTAACTCTGTGCCTTAGAATATAGCTCTGACACGATAAAAGTTAAAAAATCTCTTCCCGTGGTTGATGGTAGAGGTATGGTTGCTACAAACAACACATCTAATTTCTCTCTTGCTCTGGTCCAGCAAGGTGGCCTTAATTGTCTCCCTCAGAGTACCATCACTTAGCCAAGCGACAATGAAAACGGTCGAAGCGGATGGGTTCGGACTGTTCTTATGTCTAACTTGATCTACTCGTGGAAAGAAGTACCATACGATTACAAAACTTGCGATCTGCTTTGAAAACAGTCTTCCTGTTGGTACTTGCTCTACTGATATCAGAAAATCTCCTTTTAAAAAAAGGGTTTATAGAAAGACTTCTTTCTTGCAAATGCTGTCTTCCTGAAAATGTTGTAATGCTTTCTTTCCAATTTAATTATAAGAAAGAAATTACTTGAAGTTCAATTACAACACCATAGAACTGCAGTAATTGTTGAAAGGCGTAGAAGCTCTGTGTGCTCACCAAGTGCTGAACGTATTGGCTCATTCACCTTCCATCAAATTAAGTAATGACTGTAAAGCTGCTTCATAAATTTGAATGTCAGATGCGTCTAAGTCACGATCACTGATCTCAGGTGGCGTTATACTCAGTCTGGTCAGTCCCCCTTTGATCTATTCTCTGCTGTAAGATAATAGCGCTTCAATGCAAATGATTTGAAGAACCATGCATATAATGAGGGTCCCCTATACTTTTGTCGTGAAACGTGATTGCGACTATTTTTTTCTCGTGAAACGTGATTTAGGTTTATTTGTTCATTCGTGATTCGTGATTGCCGATATTTGCTTTATCGTGAACGTGAACGAAGTTTGGGAATTATCCGTGACGCGTGAACAGTCTCAATATTTTTACGTGAATGCATTTTCTAAAGTGGTATAGGTGACCCTCTATAATTATAATTGTGTCCACACCAAAACCTTTGAGAAGAGCATATTATACAAGTGCGTTCTAGTAACAAACTTTTTTGGTTGGTATCTCACCCACATCCACCGAACACATTTGCAGTTGCTAACCTTTAGAGGGACATGTTTAGAAGTCCCCATATTTTACATTTTTTTTTTCATGATCATGAGTAAATTAGCGCTTCCTTAACAAGTTACTAAAATAAGGGCTGAACATTCTATGTGAGTATTGTACTCAGCTTACGTCTTATCAATAAATATATATGCCGATATCCTTATAGAAGTCTGATAATTTTAATTTTCACCCTTCTCGAGATCTAAAAACTACGCTTTGTTTTTGCATAGCTAAAGCATGAAGAATTTAAACGCGCATTTTTTAGATCCACTTGTTAAAACTCCTAAATAAAACCGGGCCCGCGGTAAGTATTTTGGCCAATAGACTAAGTACACTACATATACGATGGATCATTGGTTACATCGACGGAAAAAGGAGTTAGGAGCACACGCTCCTATTGGTCACGTCTTTAGTTACGACTGGAGTGTCGGAATAAATCTCTCATGCTGAAGATCGCTCATTTTTTTCAGTTAGCGACAATCGTGCTACAGACGTTCTGACAAGCTTTGTTCTCGTCCAAGTGAGCCGTTAAAGAGTTAACATACCCCTCGTCGTCCTTTAAGTTCCACAATACACATGTTTATCACCAACGTATAGATTTGAATAAATCCTAAGCTTTTTATTTACCGCTAAACTGTTACCTTGTTTGTTGCACAACCAAGTATATATAGGGAGACTGGATGGATACAAATTAATAAACCATGAGGGGTGCGGCTTCATACATGCCCCCGGACAACAAACGATTTTAAACAACCCTTCGATGCTGTCTGCCAATCAGCTTTTACCGGCATGGTAATACTTCCAATGATCCTACATATACTGACCTGGCCTGAGTTGCACAAAGCCCGATCAGAGCTAATTCTGGATTAACTGTGATCAGACTGTGCCTAAATTATGCCATCCTAGTTAAACTTGATCAAAATCAGTAGCTTGAAATTCTGCAATAATGAAATAACCCGCGCTCGTTTCTTTCCCTTTCCTTTCAGTTTCAGTCTTAAACCAGACGGACGCTTAACTTTTCTTGAGCAAACAACTCCTCCTAAACTAGCAGCTGCGTTTGCAAAAGCGCATGAACAAAGGAAAAAGGTACAAGTTTAAAAACTCAAACCAGCTAATAATTGACGAGGAAATTTTGTAATAATTTTTGTAAGTAAAGGACGGCCGCTGGTTTGGTTCCCTGAAATAGAGTAGGTTGCATAAAAGAAATGAAGCTAACGAACTTACAAGAGCGTCAAGTTTGACAGCTTGACGAAAACACCTGGTGGGAGATGCTGAATTTTGTTGGAACTTAGATACCTGAAAGAAAATTAGCACATCAGAGATTTGTAAAGCACTAAGTATGTATAATAATTATTAGATGTTTATGCAAAAGTTATGCTTTTTAATGTTACCTGAAAGCGGACCTCTGGTTAGTCGCAAAGTTTGATTTTAATTAGCCCGCCAATCATTGAATGAAAGAATAAAATATTGTTTCTTTGCTAAGAAAGCCGAACTATTGAAAACCGTGTAAAATAACTTACAAAGCAAGATAAACATAAGCACATTGATTTTATTAACTTTCTCAACGATTCCAAAGGTCCTCTGTTCTCTTTTCTTCCCCACAAAGTCTTAAGAGAACTATAGAAGGAAACAGCTCACTCCTTAGCAACCTTGCAAATGTAATAAGCCAGTATCACTGATATGCCGCTTCCTCGAATTCAAAGGCATTGATTAGAGGCAATAATTCATTGTTTATATCAATAAGCGACAATAATTCATTCCCTAAATTAATAAGTGCCCAGTGTCAAGCAAAGCTGTTTCGGAGGGGTTTATGATTGACTACACAGAATAAAAGAAATAACAATTGTGTTCCTTTGCAAATCATCTCCAGTCAATTTAAATTTACTAGATAATCAAAAGCTGAACAAAATAAGAAATCTCCATCCAACGCGAGCCTACAAACAATGTAAAAAGCAGTTAAAAGTAAAAACAAAACCGTTGTAAAATGTTGGTGAACGCTGCGTGTGTTGTAATTGTATATAATCTCAGAATATTGATGAAATTCGAACTTAAAATGAATCTTAGTGGGTAATGCTCTCTCATTTTCAAGTTGTGTTTCAAACAGATGCAATGAAAGTGGAGTTACTTGTCAACGAAGCTCTCCGCCGTGAAAAGAAAACAAAGAAGTTGAGATACATAACTGTAATAATTATATCTTTCAGTTAGTACGCGCGCTGTGACTGGCCACTCAGATTCGGTATTCGATTATAAGGCCCGCTAAATTTAAAAAAAAACCTTTCCTTTCCTACCCACCGGATTACCCTAAAACATATATGTTCTAAAAGTTACGGACCGTCCTTTTCTTCCCGTACGATAACTTTATGGCCCGCGCGCTCCGCGCTTGGGTCATAAGTGAAACGAGTGAAACGCGTAACTCTTGGCACCACGCTGTATGACCCGAGTTGCAAGAATCGCCATTAGAACTAATTCTGGACTAACTGTGATGATTGTGAACCTATATTATGGGATCCTAGTTATGCACCTATCAATGTTTAGACAGAGAGGGGGGGGGGGGGTACGGGCAAAGTTGCGGCATTTGAATACTTCTGTTGTCCCCTCTCTGGGGAATTTGACCACTTGTACTAATTAAAGTTCAAATATTATAAAGGATTGTTAAACTATTTCCAGTCCCAAGGGTCGGGAGTTTGACAAAAAATTGCAAGAAAATTCAAATGACGCACCTTTGCCCGTACCCCCCCCCCCCACCCCCCTCTCCGTCTAAACATTGATAGGTGCATTACACCGGATAAAAAGCAAGGACTTGACATCGTGAAAGAATCAAAATAACTCGCGCTCATGCATTTCTTTCCTTTACTTGCCGTTTTAGTCTTCAACCTTGACCCGCCTGACACTTAACCTTTCTAGAGTAAACAATTCACCTAAATTAAAAGGCGCGTTTGGAATAAAGCATCAATAAACAGAAGAAAAAAGGACATATTAATAAAACTGAAACCAGCTAAAGATTGACTAGGGAACATGGTAACTAGAACCTTTCTCAGTAAAGGACGGCCGGCGCTATTGGTTTGTTGAAAGAGAGCATGCTTCAGGGAAACAAACCAGGCGACAAACTGACAAGATCCATAACGTAACCATGACAGGTTGGAAAAAACACGTGGTGGGAGATCCTGAATTTTGTTGGAATCGAAATACCTCCAATACAATTAGCACATTTCAGATTTCCAACAGACACAGTACGTATGATAATTTTCAGATGTACATTCGCAAACGTTATGAACTTTACTGCTAGTAACTGAAAAGCGTACCTCTAATTAGTCGCAAAACATTTTTATTTACCTAGCCAGTCCTTGAAAGGAAGAAAACAAAAGTTGCTTCTTTGCGAAGAAACACCGAACTTTTGAAAACGGTTTTTGGAACAGGGAGAACAAGCCAATCATAAGCACGGGGATTTCATTGGCATTCACAAGAATTTCTGTTCTCTTCACTTCCCCACAGAGAGTTATAAGAACTTGCAATGAAACAGCCCACTGCTAAGTAATCCTGCAACTGCAATGAGCCAGTACCACTGATATGTATCATCCATCATTTGATTTCATTTGAGTTGATCAGTTGAGAGTTAATTTGATTTACAGTCTCCGCAATTAGTAGAGCACTTGTGCTCGGCTAGAAAGATTTGAGCTTCAGTAAAGTTATAGGGAGGCTGGGTGGAAATAAATCATAAGGGGCTTCATAAACGCCGCCGGATAGCAAACCATTTTAAAAATCCCTTCGAAATGATGTCTACCAACCAGCTTTTACCGTGCATCGTAACTCTTCGCACGATGCTCCCTAGTCCGAGTTCCACGAAACCCGATTACAACTAATTCTAGATTAACTGTGATGAGACTGTACCTAAAGTATGGTATCCTAGTTAAACTTGATCAAAATCAGTAGCTTGAAATTCTGCAATAATCAAATAACCCGCGCTCATTTCTTTCCCGCTGGGCTCTTACATTTTCTTGAGTAAGCAGCTCCTCCTAAACTAGGAGCCGCGTTTGGAAAACCGCATGAACATAGGTAAAAGGTACAAGCTTAAAAACACAATGATTGACAACGAAATCTTGAAACAATCTTTGTAAGTAAAGGACGGCCGCTAGTGTGGTTCCTTGAAATAGAACAAGCTGCACAAAGACAATGCAGGTCACGAACTTACAACGACTGCAACGAAGACAGCTTGTCGAAAACACCTGGTGGGAGATGCTGAATTTCGTTGGAACTTAAATCCCTGAAAGAAAATTAGCACAAAAGAGATTTGTAAAGCACTAAGTATGTATTATAATTTTTAGATGTTTACGCAAAAGTTATCCACTTTACTGTTACCTGAAATCGAACTTCTGGTTAGTTGCAGTTTGATTTTATTTACCCGCCAATCATTGAATGGTAGAATAAAATATTGTTTCTTTGCTAAGAAAGCCGAACTTTTGAAAACCGTGTAAAATAACTTACAAAGCAAGATAAACATAAGCACATTGATTTTATTAACTTTCTCAACGATTCCAAAGGTCCTCTGTTCTCTTTTCTTCCCCACAAAGTCTTAAGAGAACTATAGAAGGAAACAGCTCACTCCTTAGAAACCTTGCAAATGTAATAAGTCAGTATCACTGATATGCCGCTTCCTCGGATTCAAAGGCATTGATTAGAGGCAATAATTCATTGTTTATATCAATAAGCGACAATAATTCATTCCCTAAATTAATAAGTGCCCAGTGTCAAGCAAAGCTGTTTCGGAGGGGTTTATGATTGACTACACAGAATAAAAGAAATAACAATTGTGTTCCTTTGCAAATCATCTCCAGTCAATTTAAATTTACTAGATAATCAAAAGCTGAACAAAATAAGAAATCTCCATCCAACGCGAGCCTACAAACAATGTAAAAAGCAGTTAAAAGTAAAAACAAAACCGTTGTAAAATGTTGGTGAACGCTGCGTGTGTTGTAATTGTATATAATCTCAGAATATTGATGAAATTCGAACTTAAAATGAATCTTAGTGGGTAATGCTCTCTCATTTTCAAGTTGTGTTTCAAACAGATGCAATGAAAGTAGGGTTACTTGTCAACGAAGCTCTCTGCCGTGAAAAGAAAACAAAGAAGTTGAGATACATAACTGTAATAATTATATCTTTCGGTTAGTACGCGCGTTGTGACTGGCCACTCAGATTCAGTATTCGATTATAAGGCCCGCTAAATTAAAAAAAAAAAAACCTTTCCTTTCCTACCCACCGCATTACCCTAAAAGATATAATATATGTTTTACTAACTTCGTTTTCTCGGCCCGTCCTAAAAGTTACGGGCCGTCCTTTTGTTCCCGTACCGCCGATAACTTTATGGCCCGCGCGCTTCGCGCATGGGTCATAAGCGAAACGAGTGCATCGCGTAACTCTTGGAACCACACTGCATGACCCGAGTTGCAAGAAGCGCCATTAGAACTAATTCAGGACTAACTGTGATGATTGTGAACCTATATTATGGGATCCCAGTTACACCTGATAAAAAGTTGGGACTTGACATCGTGAAAGAATTAAAATAACTCGCGCTCATGCATTTCTTTCCTTTTCTTGCCGTTTTAGTCTTTAACCTTGACCCGCCTGACACTTAACCTTTCTAGAGTAAACAATTCACCTAAATTAAAAGGCGCGTTTGGAATAAAGCATCAATAAACAGAAGAAAAAAGGACATATTAATAAAACTGAAACCAGCTAAAGATTGACTAGGGAACATGGTAACTAGAACCTTTCTCAGTAAAGGACGGCCGGCGCTATTGGTTTGTTGAAAGAGAGCATGCTTCAGGGAAACAAACCAGGCGACAAACTGACAAGATCCATAACGTAACCATGACAGGTTGGAAAAACACGTGGTGGGAGATCCTGAATTTTGTTGGAATCGAAATACCTCCAATACAATTAGCACATTTCAGATTTCCAACAGACACAGTACGTATGATAATTTTCAGATGTACATTCGCAAACGTTATGACCTTTACTGGTAACAGAAAAGCGGACCTCTAATTAGTCGCAAAACATTTTTATTTACCTAGCCAGTCCTTTAAAGGAAAAAAAAAAGTTGCTTCTTTGCGAGGAAACACCGAACTTTTGAAAACGGTTTTTGGAACAGGGAGAACAAGCCAATCATAACACGGGGATTTCATTGGCATTCACAAGAATTTCTAATCTCTTCACTTCCCCACAGAGTCTTATGAGAACTTGCAATGAAACAGCCCACTGCTAAGTAATCCTGCAACTGCAATAAGCCATTTCCCCTGATATGTATCATCCATCATTTGATTTCATTTGAGTTGATCAGTTGAGAGTTAATTTGATTTACAGTCTCCGCAATTAGTAGAGCACTTGTGCTCGGCTAGAAAGATTTGAGCTTCAGTAAAGTTATAGGGAGGCTGGGTGGAAATAAATCATAAGGGGCTTCATAAACGCCGCCGGATAGCAAACCATTTTAAAAATCCCTTCGAAATCATGACTACCAACCAGCTTTTACCGTGCATCGTAACTCTTCGAACGATCATGGCTACCTGGTCCGATTTCCACGAAGCCCGATTACAACTAATTCTAGATTAACTGTGATGAGACTGTACCTAAAGTATGGTATATTAGTTAAACTTGATCAAAATCAGTAGCTTGAAATTCTGCAATAATCAAATAACCCGTGCTCATTTCTTTCCCGCTGGGCTCTTACATTTTCTTGAGTAAGCAGCTCCTTCTAAACTAGCAGCTGCGTTTGGAAAACCGCATGAACATAGGTAAAAGGTACAAGCTTAAAAACACAATGATTGACAACGAAATCTTGAAACAATCTTTGTAAGTAAAGGACGGCCGCTAGTGTGGTTCCTTGAAATAGAACAAGCTGCACAAAGACAATGCAGGTCACGAACTTACAACGACTGCAACGAAGACAGCTTGTCGAAAACACCTGGTGGGAGATGCTGAATTTCGTTGGAACTTAAATCCCTGAAAGAAAATTAGCACATAAGAGATTTGTAAAGCACTAAGTATGTATTATAATTTTTAGATGTTTACGCAAAAGTTATCCACTTTACTGTTACCTGAAATCGAACTTCTGGTTAGTCGCAGTTTGATTTTATTTACCCGCCAATCATTGAATGAAAGAATAAAATATTGTTTCTTTGCTAAGAAAGCCGAACTTTTGAAAACCGTGTAAAATAACTTACAAAGCAAGATAAACATAAGCACAGTGATTTTTAGTCTGAAATGTCAGCCGTCTCCTCTCCCTAACCCACAGGGGTCGCGGGCGAGAGAGACGTCTGAATTCCTAGGGTTATAATGTCATCCAGTGACGTCACGTACTTGTGCAGATATGGTAGGTAGTTTTTGATTGGTTCTTACAGATTTGAATTAGATGACTTTTTATCATTGGTTCAACACGCCAACGGTTACATTCACAAGCAACGTTGGAGAACACAGAACTTCTTAGTATTGCGTTACATAGTTTAGATTTATTTCATCGCGGGGAACACACACGGCGATTTCAACACAATATTGGAGGCACGTTTGCAAGGATTTATTGAGGTTTGGCTTGACAAAGTTGAAGGATGAACAGAGGACCGCTTTGCTTTATCTTCTTTCTGGATGTTTTTGTCAACCTTCACATCGGCTTTGACAAGTTTAATTTATTGACAACTCGCACCTATGAATGATTGTTCCACCGCTTGCGTAGGGATGCTATGGGTGAAGTAAGGAATAAATCCCTTTGGTTCACTATCTTTTTCTAAAATTGCGCACGAACTCATCCGTTATGGACGTTATTGTAGGCAAATTTTCCCCGAAGGACTTTTGCGATGACAGGGAAAACACATACGCAAGCTTTAACGGCAGTTTCGTCAATTCGAGTTCGATTGAGAAAGTACGGTGGCCCACAGGGGCAAAACACAACTCAATTTCCTTTCTGAAACACAACAATCTTTTGCAGAACACGACAATCTTTTTGAGAACACGACAATCGTTTTCAAAACACAACAATCTTTTTCGGAAAACAATTAAAGGCATCCTGTGGTAAGCTCGTGGAGTGAGTAAGATAATGTTCATTGGTAGCCGAATAAGAGTATTATTCTTAACGACCATTTAACGAATGCATGGATGCGCCTGCCGAAATCGATTACAAATTGTCTATTGCAATTGTTTACGCCTGACATCCTGATTGCCCAGCCATCCCCGATAGCTCTCAACGAGCTAAAAACCGGTGGGTCTTCGTTTTAGACCACAGGGTCTTTGTTTTAGACCAGTGGGTCTTCCGTCTTCGTTTCAGTCGACACACTAGTCAAAAATGGCGCCTTTACAGTTCACCCGTAGTAGTCCCAGGTTCCAATCGCTTTCAGCGTCAGGGCTAGTTACCAGTACTTTGAAATTTTGTTGTGTTTCACGAAATTGTGTTGTGTTTCACGAAATTTTGTTGTGTTCTAGTTTGGCGTTGTGAACCAGAAAATTGTGTTGTGTTCTAAAAAAAATTGTTGTGCTCTGAAATAGGTTGTTGTGTTCTGGAAAAGATTGTTGTGTTCTGAAAACGATTGTAGTGTTCTCAAAAAGATTGTTGTGTGCTGCGAAAGATTGTTGTGTTTTGAAAACGATTGTCGTGTTCTCAAAAAGATTGTCGTGTTCTGCAAAAGATTGTTGTGTTTCAGAAAGGAAATTGAGTTGTGTTTTGCCCCTGTGGGCCACCGTAAGAAAGAGGTACGATCCCGTAAATTTACTCCAGAGGCTTCATCGTCAAGCTTAACAGCACACAAAACCCAGACAGCTTCATACGTATGCATGCAATCGACACTCGCGGCTGCCGTCCTGGTAAGAAATTAAATTTATGCAACATTGCCTAAATTAAAACGTGACGTCACCGGATGACATTATAACGCTCGGAATTCAGACGTCTCTCTCACCCGCGCCCCCTGTGGGTTAGGGAGAGGAGACGGCTGACATTTCAGACTAAGTGATTTTATTAACTTTCTCAACGATTCCAAAGGTCCTCTGTTCTCTTTTCTTCCCCACAAAGTCTTAAGAGAACTATAGAAGGAAACAGCTCACTCCTTAGCAACCTTGCAAATGTAATAAGTCAGTCTCACTGATATGCCGCTTCCTCGGATTCAAAGGCATTGATTAGAGGCAATAATTCATTGTTTATATCAATAAGCGACAATAATTCATTCCCTAAATTAATAAGTGCCCAGTGTCAAGCAAAGCTGTTTCGGAGGGGTTTATGATTGACTACACAGAATAAAAGAAATAACAATTGTGTTCCTTTGCAAATTCTCCAGTCAATTTAAATTTACTAGATAATCAAAAGCTGAACAAAATAAGAAATCTCCATCCAACGCGAGCCTACAAACAATGTAAAAAGCAGTTAAAAGGAAAAGCAAAACGGTTGTAAAATGTTGGTTAACGCTGCATGTGTTGCAAGTGTATATAATCTCAGAATATTGAACGCCGCCGGATAGCAAACGATTTTAAAAATCCCTTCGAAATGATGTCTACCAACCAGCTTTTACCGTGCATCGTAACTCTTCGCACGATGCTACCTCGTCCGAGTTCCACAAAGCCCGATTACAACTAATTCTAGTTTAACTGTGATGAGACTGTACCTAAAGTATGGTATCCTAGTTACACTTGATCAAAATCAGTAGCTTGAAATTCTGCAATAATCAAATAACCCGCGCTCATTTCTTTCCCGCTGGGCTCTTACATTTTCTTGAGTAAGCAGCTCCTCCCAAACTAGCAGCCGCGTTTGGAAAACCGCATGAACATAGGTAAAAGGTACAAGCTTAAAAACACAAAGCAGATAATGATTCACAACGAAATTTTGAAACAATCTTTGTAAGTAAAGGACGGCCGCTAGTGTGGTTCCTTGAAATAGAACAAGCTGCACAAAGACAATGCAGGTCACGAACTTACAAGGACTGCAACGAAGACAGCTTGTCGAAAACACCTGGTGGGAGAAGCTGAATTTCGTTGGAACGTAAATACCTGAAAGAAAATTAGCACATAAGAGACTTGTAAAGCACTAAGTATGTATAAGAATTTTTAGATGTTTATGCAAAAGTTATCCACCTTACTGTTACCTGAAATCGAACCTCTGGTTAGTCGCAAAGTTTGATTTTATTTAGCCCGCCATTCATTGAATGGAAGAATAAAATATTGTTTCTTTGCTAAGAAAGCCGAACTATTGAAAACCGTGTAAAATAACTTACAAAGCAAGATAAACATAAGTGCAGTGATTTTATTAACTTTCTCAACGATTCCAAAGGTCCTCTGTTCTCTTTTCTTCCCCACAAAGTCTTAAGAGAACTATAGAAGGAAACAGCTCACTCCTTAGCAACCTTGCAAATGTAATAAGCCAGTATCACTGATATGCCGCTTCCTCGGATTCAAGGGCATTGATTAGAGGCAATAATTCATTGCCTATATCAATAAGCGACAATAATTCATTCCCTAAATTAATAAGTGCCCAGTGTCAAGCAAAGCTGTTTCGGAGGGGTTTATGATTGACTACACAGAATAAAAGAAATAACAATTGTGTTCCTTTGCAAATCATCTCCAGTCAATTTAAATTTACTACATAATCAAAAGCTGAACAAAATAAGAAATCTCCATCTAACACGAGCCTACAAACAATGTAAAAAGGAAAAGCAAAACGGTTGTAAAATGTTGGTGAACGCTGCGTGTGTTGTAATTGTATATAATCTCAGAATATTGATGAAATTGGAACTTAAAATGAGTCTTAGTGGGTAATGCTCTCTCATTTTCAAGTTGTGTTTCAAACAGATGCAATGAAAGTAGGGTTACTTGTCAACGAAGCTCTCCGCCGTGAAAAGAAAACAAAGAAGTTGAGGTACATAACTGTAATAATTATCAGTCTTTCAGTTAGTACGCGCGCTGTGACTGGCCACTCAGATTCGGTATTCGATTATAAGGCCCGTTAAATTTAAAAAAAAAACCTTTCCTTTCCTACCCACCGGATTACCCTAACAGATATAACATATATTTTACTAACTTCGTTTTGTCGTTCCGTCCTAAAAGTTACGGACCGTCGTTTTCTTCCCGTACGATAACTTTATGGCCCGCGCGCTTCGCGCTTGGGTCATAAGTGAAACGAGTGCAACGCGTAACTCTTGGCACCACGCAAAGGAGGACGTTTCACCGGCGTGCCTTGCGAGCTTGGTGTGTTTTGAGTGTTTGTTAGTAAAATGGTGACCGGGAGCTGCCTTCCCGCCATTTTTGGCCTATTTTCTC
>OX419342.1:25406593-25409093 GCA_948470475.1 Galaxea fascicularis | reverse complement strand
CGTAACTCTTCGCACTATGCTACCTGGTCCGAGTTCCACAAAGCCCGATTACAACTAATTCTAGTTTAACTGTGATGAGACTGTACCTAAAGTATGGTATCCTAGTTACACTTGATCAAAATCAGTAGCTTGAAATTCTGCAATAATCAAATAACCCGTGCTCATTTCTTTCCCGCTGGGCTCTTACATTTTCTTGAGTAAGCAGCTCCTCCTAAACTAGCAGCCGCGTTTGGAAAACCGCATGAACATAGGTAAAAGGTACAAGCTTAAAAACACAAAGCAGATAATGATTCACAACGAAATTTTGAAACAATCTTTGTAAGTAAAGGACGGCCGCTAGTGTGGTTCCTTGAAATAGAACAAGCTGCACAAAGACAATGCAGGTCACGAACTTACAAGGACTGCAACGAAGACAGCTTGTCGAAAACACCTGGTGGGAGAAGCTGAATTTCGTTGAAATTTAAATACCTGAAAGAAAATTAGCACATAAGAGATTTGTAAAGCACTAAGTATGTATAAGAATTTTTAGATGTTTATGCAAAAGTTATCCACTTTACTGTTACCTGAAATCGAACCTCTGGTTAGTCGCAAAGTTTGATTTTATTTAGCCCGCCATTCATTGAATGGAAGAATAAAATATTGTTTCTTTGCTAAGAAAGCCGAACTATTGAAAACCGTGTAAAATAACTTACAAAGCAAGATAAACATAAGTGCAGTGATTTTATTAACTTTCTCAACGATTCCAAAGGTCCTCTGTTCTCTTTTCTTCCCCACAAAGTCTTAAGAGAACTATAGAAGGAAACAGCTCACTCCTTAGCAACCTTGCAAATGTAATAAGCCAGTATCACTGATATGCCGCTTCCTCGGATTCAAGGGCATTGATTAGAGGCAATAATTCATTGCCTATATCAATAAGCGACAATAATTCATTCCCTAAATTAATAAGTGCCCAGTGTCAAGCAAAGCTGTTTCGGAGGGGTTTATGATTGACTACACAGAATAAAAGAAATAACAATTGTGTTCCTTTGCAAATCATCTCCAGTCAATTTAAATTTACTACATAATCAAAAGCTGAACAAAATAAGAAATCTCCATCTAACACGAGCCTACAAACAATGTAAAAAGGAAAAGCAAAACGGTTGTAAAATGTTGGTGAACGCTGCGTGTGTTGTAATTGTATATAATCTCAGAATATTGATGAAATTGGAACTTAAAATGAGTCTTAGTGGGTAATGCTCTCTCATTTTCAAGTTGTGTTTCAAACAGATGCAATGAAAGTAGGGTTACTTGTCAACGAAGCTCTCCGCCGTGAAAAGAAAACAAAGAAGTTGAGGTACATAACTGTAATAATTATCAGTCTTTCAGTTAGTACGCGCGCTGTGACTGGCCACTTAGATTCGGTATTCGATTATAAGGCCCGTTAAATTTAAAAAAAAAACCTTTCCTTTCCTACCCACCGGATTACCCTAACAGATATAACATATATTTTACTAACTTCGTTTTGTCGTTCCGTCCTAAAAGTTACGGACCGTCGTTTTCTTCCCGTACGATAACTTTATGGCCCGCGCGCTTCGCGCTTGGGTCATAAGTGAAACGAGTGCAACGCGTAACTCTTGGCACCACGCAAAGGAGGACGTTTCACCGGCGTGCCTTGCGAGCTTGGTGTGTTTTGAGTGTTTGTTAGTAAAATGGTGACCGGGAGCTGCCTTCCCGCCATTTTTGGCCTATTTTCTCGGGTGAGAATCTCGACTCCAAGAACCGTTTCTGAAATACCTTTTGAAGTTTGGATTAATTTAACGTTTGATCGTTATTTTGGCTGGAAAAGGGGTATTTTGGTCGGAAAGATGACCCGTAATCATTTCACGAACATATACTACATGGTTCATTAGCTCTTTCAGTTGTGAATTTAGAGCGACTGGTCGGCTGACGTTTCGGCCCATTGATCCGATTTACCTCAAGACCTTGCGACAAAACTTGCCTTTATGCTTAGTTTAGGCACTGAACTTTCTTTAAACGCTTAGGTCTCCTAAGGTCTCCAGGTTAAAGAGAGATACGGCTATTCGAATTTGTGCTTAAAGTAGGCGCCATTTTTTTACTCGCGGCACGATTTCAATCTAGATTTCTGTGAGTCTGTTAGTTTGTGAAGGAAATTATTCCCAGATCGGGGATGCCGCTATTCAAAAAGCACATGTATTTTCACTACTCTGTTGCTTAACCACTGGCATAAACAAAAGGAGGAAAATATTATAACCGCAGTTACAGAGTGGAGGGAAACGATGACAAAGACACAGCCGTAATTAGAGCGTATTGTAGCGCTCAATTTCACGTGTTGCATAGCTCTCTAAGAAGCTACAATACTAAAGAAAGGGTAAAGAGACGAATAGACGCAAAAGAAACACAACGTCCTGCTACAAAACCAAATAACTGGGCCCGGTAATGTACAAAGACTGCAGGATAAAGATTATATTACGCGGGTTAAATTCCTATCCTTGCGTGATAA
>OX419342.1:25396593-25401593 GCA_948470475.1 Galaxea fascicularis | reverse complement strand
TCCCCACAAAGTCTTAAGAGAACTATAGAAGGAAACAGCTCACTCCTTAGCAACCTTGCAAATGTAATAAGCCAGTATCACTGATATGCCGCTTCCTCGGATTCAAGGGCATTGATTAGAGGCAATAATTCATTGTCTATATCAATAAGCGACAGGAATTCATTGCCTATATTAATAAGTGCCCAGTATCAAGCATGCAAAGCTGTTTCGGAGGGGTTAACGATTGACTACACAGAATAAAAGAAATAACAATTGTGTTCCTTTGCAATTTCTCCAGTCAATTTAAATTTACTAGATAATCAAAAGCTGAACAAAATAAGAAATCTCCATCTAATGCGAGCCTACAAACAATGTAAAAAGCAGTTAAAAGGAAAAGCAAAACCGTTGTAAAATGTTGGTGAACGCTGCGTATGTTGTAATTGTATATAATCTCAGAATATTGATGAAATTGGAACTTAAAATGAATGAATCTTAGTGGGTAATGCTCTCTCAATTTCAAGTTGTGTTTCAAACAGATGCAATGAAAGTAGGGTTACTTGTCAACGAAGCTCTCCGCCGTGAAAAGAAAACAAAGAAGTTGAGGTCCATAACTGTAATAATTATCAGTCTTTCAGTTAGTACGCGCGCTGTGACTGGCCACTCAGATTCGGTATTCGGCTACAAGGTCCGTTAAATTTAAAAAAAAAACTTTCCTTTCGTACCCACCGGATTACCCTAACAGATATAATATATATTTTACTAACTTCTTTTTCTCCCCCTGTCCTAAAAGTTACGGACCGTCCTTCTCTTCCCGTACCGCAGATAACTTTATGGCCCGCGCGCTTCGCGCTTGGGTCATAAGTGAAACGAGTGCAACGCGTAACTCTTGGCACCACGCTGTATGACCCGAGTTGCAAGAAGCGCCATTAGAACTAATTCTGGACTAACTGTGATAATTGTGAACCTATATTATGGGATCCTAGTTGTAATATGTCCACAACTGTACAAGATGTCTTGAAGTATGGTTAATGAGTTTTATAACTGTAAACTGTCAGTAAGCTAAACTAGCACGTCCAATATGGCGGACAGCAACAACGCAACAACAACTGAAAGCCTCGTGGCATAACAAACTAAGTCACGTGATGTGACAACTGAACGCCTCATGGCATAACAAATTAAGTCACGTAATATGACACTAGTTACACCTGATAAAAAGCAGGGACTTGACCTCGTGAAAGAATTAAAACAACTCGCGCTCATGCATTTCTTTCCTTTACTTGCCGTTTTAGTCTTCAACCTTGACCCGCCTGACACTTAATCTTTCTAGAGTAAACCGAATTCACCTAAATTAAAAGGCGCGTTTGGAATAGTGCATTAATATACACAAGAAAAAGGTGCAGATTAAAAAAATGAAATTAGCTAAATATTGACTAGGGAACTTGGTAAATAGAACCTTTCAAAGTAAAGGACGGCCGGCGCTATTGGTGTAATGAGAGAGAGCATGCTTCAGGGAAACAAAGAAGGCGAAAAACTTACAAGATCCACAACCGTGACAGGTTGGCAAAAACACGTGGTGGGAGATCCTGAATTTTGTTGGAAGATAAAAACCTGCAATAAAATTAGCACATTTCAGATTTCCAACAGACACAGTACGTATGATAATTTTCAGATGTACGTTCGCAAATGTTATGAACTTTACTGCTAACAGAAAAGCGGACCTCTGCTTAGTCGCAAAAGATTTTTATTTACCTAGCCAGTCCTTTAAAGGAAGAAAAAAAAAAGGTTGCTTCTTTGCGAAGAAACACCGAACTTTACTGCCAACTGAAAAGCGGACCTCTAATTAGTCGCAAAACATTTTTATTTACCTAGCCAGTGCTTTAAAGGAAGAAAACAAAATGTTGCTTCTTTGCAAAGAAACACCGAACTTTTGAAAACGGTTTTTGGAACAGGGAGAACAAGCCAATCATAAGCACGGGGATTTCATTGGCATTCACAAGAATTTCTGTTCTCTTGACTTCCCCCACAGAGTCTTATGAGAACTTGCAATGAAACAGCCCACTGCTAAGTAATCCTGCAACTGCAATAAGCCAGTACCACTGATATGTATCATCCATCATTTGATTTCATTTGAGTTGATCAGTTGAGAGTTAATTTGATTTACAGTCTCCGCAATTAGTAGAGCACTTGTGCTCGGCTAGAAAGATTTGAGCTTCAGTAAAGTTATAGGGAGGCTGGGTGGAAATAAATCATAAGGGGCTTCATAAACGCCGCCGGATAGCAAGCCATTTTAAAAATCCCTTCGAAATGATGACTACCAACCAGCTTTTACCGTGCATCGTAACTCTTCGCACGATCATGGCTATCTGGTCCGAGTTCCACGAAGCCCGATTACAACTCATTCTAGATTAACTGTGATGAGACTGTACCTAAAGTATGGTATCCTAGTTAAACTTGATCAAAATCAGTAGCTTGAAATTCTGCAATAATCAAATAACCCGCGCTCATTTCTTTCCCTTTCCCTTACGTTTCAGTCTTAAACCCGCTGTACTCTTACTGTTTTTTTTTGAGTAAGCAGCTCCTCCTAAACTAGGAGCCGCGTTTGGAAAACCGCATGAACATAGGTAAAAGGTACAAGCTTAAAAACACAAAGCAGATAATGATTCACAACGAAATTTTGAAACAATCTTTGTAAGTGAAGGACGGCCGCTAGTGTCAGTGGTTCCTTGAAATAGAACAAGCTGCACAAAGACAATGCAGGTCATGAACTTACAAGAAGTTCAACGAAGACAGCTTGTCGAAAACACCTGTTGGGAGATGCTGAATTTCGTTGGAACTTATTTTTACATTAGCTCGGATTCCTTTGTTCTTTTAGTGGGGAATATATCACATAACCCCCAAATCAACTGTCTGAAAAGCTGGCTGCGGCTTTGATTGTTTGAAGGGAAGAGCGGGGCTAATGAACAGCTAATTTAAATGCGAGGGGATTATGTGTGAATATGCAAGGGGGATAAGTGACTTATCCCCCTTGCATATTAATACATAATCCCCTCGCATTTAAATTAGCTGCTCATGAAGAACAAATTTACAAATGTAATGGTACTCCATGAAGTTGCCCTTTTAGTGTTTTGTGGTATTCTTGCTTCATTCCTCGCCTGAATTTCCTTGTCGCTTACAGTAATGATCCCTCGGCCGGAATGTTCTTTATCTGTAAAAACGTCGGTAAAAAGATCCTCGGTGCGTAAATTGAAATTGTCAACTGCTTTCTCCTTGTCTGCATCCGCAAATAAAGATTCAAAGTTGTTTTCCGAAAGGTCAATTGACCTGCTCCCGCTAAAACTACTTTAAGTGATAAACAGTTCTGACTCTGAATCGCTGAACATTGCTACCCTGTTCCTAGCATTCACTACGAACAAGACGAACAACTAATTCAAAATGCGACTTTAAAAAATTAACATAATTAAAAGGCCGAGAAACTTGTGAATCCCACTAGTGCCAGCATGAAGTGTTGAAAAACAAAAGAAAGAAGAACAATAGAGGAATTTTTCTTCAGTCTATTTTTGCATCCCTTGAGGAATCCTCGCCAATGTAAAAATAAGCCATTTATCGGCCTTCAGCTCGTGGTTATGTGATTTATTCCCCTTCAGGCCGATAACCCTTACTTAAATACCTGAAAGAAAATTAGCACATCAGAGATTTGTAAGTATAAGAATTTGTTTACGCAAAAATTATGCACTTTACTGTTACCTGAAATCGGACTTCTGGTTAGTCGCAAAGTTTGATTTTATTTAGCCCGCCAATCATTGAATGGAAGAATAAAATATTGTTTCTTTGCTATAAGAGGGTCCAAAATAGGTTTGGCGGGATGCGGGATGAGGCTTAAAATCAAGGCGGGATGCGGGATACGAAAAATTTTAGGGACGGGATACGGGATGAAACTTCCCTGGCGAGACCGGGATGCTTGTATTTTCGCAGGCGGGATGTGGGATATTTAAAAAATTAATGGCGGGATGCGGGATGGAACACGTGAAAAAAGACCTTCAAAAACGGCCATAAAACCTCTTTCAGCAAGATCTCTGTTGATAAAGGAAGTTTTAGTTTGGTACACGGTGCTCAGTGGCGATCTGTTTACACTAAAATAAATACTTTATGATGCATCTGTCATTACGCGGAGTGCGATTGGTTGGTGCTGGGACCCAATTTGACCCCAATTTGGATCAATTTGCGTGTACATCGGTGTTCGTGTTCGTCCATTCGTCCAAGGCGCGCAGATACTGATCTGACTGATACCTTGTTTTACAATGTGAAATGCGTTTGTAGACTCTTAAAACAGCTTGCATTTTTTGACTTTTTTAAAGGTCACTTTAACTCTTAAAATCTTTCAGTTGTTTGAAGTTGAAAGTAGGGTATTTATTGTACTGCGCGAACAGAATCTTGTTGGTTTGTCTTAGTGAAAACAAGACAGCATGCAAATAGAGTTAGACCATCGCTCAAAGATCGGCAATATGAAATGCATGTCACGATAAAACAACAGATAGGAGATAGGACAAAGAGCACGCTATTTCATCAATATTTATATATTTTATTTAGAATTATCTCCACGGTTTGACTAGTTTACTTTATAGATTATAGAGGTCGGGTCGAGGTCGTTTCTGGGCATGATGGCGACACCGCCAGTAGCCTCGGGCTCATCGGAGGCAGAAAAGGAAGAAGGTGATGCGAAGGTTTTGTAGGAGAGGAAAGTGGTTTGGGAAACCAGCAAGTTACTCGAGATGTCGACTTTCTAGTCGGTGTAGCATCCCGATTTGGTCGTCCAGTACGGTTTAACAGTCGATTTGTTTTTCAATTTCTGTATACCTTAAGTGGCCCTAGATGAACCGAAGCTCACGTAAGTAATTCTCTGAATACGTATTAAATTTAAATTAATTATTAAAATCTGAATTGCCATTGAGCTAATCAGTCACAGTTAGTTAAAATGGGTATAAAATTGACTTTCTCATTAACTATAACGATGAATACTTACG
>OX419342.1:25381593-25391593 GCA_948470475.1 Galaxea fascicularis | reverse complement strand
ATCGAACGTGCGTTCCATAAGGCAAATCGCAGTTTTGGGCAACAATTTGAACGCGCTGTTTTCAGCGGGATGGATATCATATTGTTGACAGTTCGCATTGATGCAGTGGATGCAAATTTTCGACTATTTTCCCGAAAAGGTGTTATAATGGATTGTATATTAAATGACTTTCTTGATTCTCTTGACTTAACTTTCTTCCCACTTCTCCTAATATACATGTTGACGACGCCAGGGACTCCGACGCGATACGATTTCTAGATTTACTGGCCTCCATGGGTCTAGAGCAACACGTAGATAAACCCACTCATATATCCGGTCACACACTGGACTTGCTGACCACACGCTGTTCGGACACTCTGATCGGCGTTAAACCTCGAACGGATTATTTGTTCTCTGATCATTTCACGGTTACGTGCGATCTCATCATTGGAAGACCAGCACCCAGTGTCAAACAAATATCTTATAGGCGGATTAAAGGTATTGACAAAGGCAATTTCAAGGATGATATATTACGCTCGGATCTTTTTGTGAACTGCCTAAACACGCTCGATGATCTAGTGCATTGTTACAATAAATCTCTGGCTGTTGTGCTTGATAAACATGCTCCCATGCGCAAAAAAGTCATCAATTCGAGGCCACTAGTGCCATGGTTCAATGAGGAGGTTAAATTGGCGAGGCGCGAAAAAAGAAAAGCAGAGCGAAAATGGAGACGCACTGGCCGCAGAGAGGGCATGTTGGATTACAAGGCAAAAAAGAATTATGCTAATCAGATAATGAACGAAGCACGGATAAAATTCTACCAAAACTTCATTGAGGAGAATAACACTGATCAGCGTAAATTATTTGCAGCTGCAAAAACTCTGCTCAATCAAGGCGACCAAAGGTCTGCCTTTCCTCCATGCGTCGACAAGCTGAAATTTGCTCACCAAATGGGACAATATTTTGTAGAGAAGATAAGGAACATTCACTCTAAGTTAGATAATCTCGCATTCACTTTACCCATCGACCTACATGACAATGGTGCAGATGCCCAACCTGCTGTTGTTCAGCTTAATGCTTTTACGGCACTCAGCGAGGACGATGTTCGACAGCTCATACAGAATTCCAGCAAAAAATCATGCAGCTTAGACCCACTGCCTACATCTGTCGCACTCGACTACGTTGATATATTGTTGCCAGTGATTACCAAGATTATCAATATGTCTTTGGTATCTGGTCAGTTTGCAAAGGAATGGAAGTCTGCTCTTATCAACTGAATCCACTATTGAAGAAATCGGGTCTTGATCTACTGCTTTCAAACTACAGGCCTCAGTGTTAGCAATTTACAATACATCTCCAAGCTGACTGAGAAAGCGGTGTTTAACCAAATACACATGACGACCAATGCAATGTATCCTGAATTACAGTCTTCGTATCGTAGATTTCATAGCACTGAAACAGCCCTTCTCAAGGTCACAAACGATATTTTGATGAAGATGAATTCCCAAGAGGTTACGCTATTGGTAATGTTAGATCTGAGTGCCGCTTTTGATACAGTAAACCATGGCATACTAATCAGTCGTCTACATGAGGAAGTGGGTGTTAGTGGCCTAGCTCTGGAGTGGTTTAGATCCTACCTGCAGAACAGAACACAACGTGTGGCTGTCGATGGGACACTCTCTGAGAGGTTCGTTTTAGATCATGGAGTCCCTCAGGGCTCCTGTCTTGGCCCACTGCTGTTTATCATTTACTCATCCAAGCTCTTCAAGGTTATCAGGGATCAACTACCTAAGGCACACTGCTACGCTGACGATACACAATTGTATTTGAGTTTTAAGCCGCATAGCGGTGCGTCACAGACTGCTGCTATTAATGCTATGGAGGGTTGTATATAGAAAATAAGGGAATGGATGATAAAAGACAAATTAATGATAAATGATAGTAAGACTGAATTTATTTTGATTGGAACTCGCCAGCAGTTACGCAAATTACCGCCGTGCGCTATTTCAGCAGGGCACGATACAATCACTGCAAGAACTCAGGTTAAAAACCTTGGTTGCTGGCTGGACTCACATCTTAACATGTCAAAACATGTTACTAGCGTGTGTAAATCAGCTTTTTTCCATCTTCATAATATAAGGCGTGTAAAGAACTATCTTTCTAGGGAGAATCTTCTGCCTCTAGTACATGCATTTATCACAAGTAGGCTCGATTATTGCAATAGTTTACTTTATGGTGTTCCAAAGGAACAAATTTCGAAATTACAACGCGTTCAAAATGCCGCTGCAAGGTTAGTTATGGACATTGGGAAATATTCCCATATTACTCCTGCTTTGTATGATTTACATTGGCTCCCAATTCACGCGCGCATTCATTTTAAAATTCTACTGCTGGCGTTTAAAGTCATCCATGGGCAAGCTCCTGCATATCTGTCTAGTTTAGTGTCGGTAAAATCTAAATCTCATTATAGTTTACGCTCCAACTGTAGCACCCTTCTTAAGCCTCCTACAGGCAGAATGCTGGTAACTCTCGGAGGGCGTTCATTTCAGGCAGCCGCACCACAATTATGGAACGCCCTACCGCTAAGTCTACGAGATGTCGTATCAGTAAAGACTTTAGAGAAAAATTTAAAGACATTTTTATTCAGAAAAGCGTACGCAGATACGTTTACTTTAAATAAATTTTAGGACTGATTATTATATTTTATTTGTACATCTTAAAATTATTATATACTTTTAATCATTTTTCTATTAATTAGTGTAGTTAGATTTACTATTCTATTTTAAATATACTTTTTTTGTAAAGCACTTTTGATCTTTTATTGTAAAGAGCGCTATAGAAATATTAAATATTATTATTATTAATATTATTAAAAGGAAAAGCAAAACCGTTGTAAAATGTTGGTGAACGCTGCGTGTGTTCTAAGTGTATATAATCTCAGAATATTGATGAAATTGGAACTTAAAATGAATCTTAGTGGGTAATGCTCTCTCATTTTCAAGTTGTGTTTCAAACAGATGCAATGAAAGTAGGGTTACTTGTCAACGAAGCTCTCCGCCGTGAAAAGAAAACAAAGAAGTTGAGGTACATAACTGTAATAATTATCAGTCTTTCAGTTAGTACGCGCGTTGTGACTGGCCACTCAGTTTCGGTATTCGACTATAAGGCCCGCTAAATTTCAAAAAAAAACTTTCCTTTCGTACCCACCGGATTACCCTAACAGATATAATATATATTTTACTAACTTCGTTTTCTCGGCCCGTCTTAAAACTTACGGACCGTCCTTCTCTTCCCGTACCGCCGATAACTTTATGGCCCGCGCGCTTCGCGCTTGGGTCATAAGTGAAACGAGTGCAACGCGTAACTCTTGGCACCACGCTGCATGACCCGAGTTGCAAGAAGCGCCATTAGAACTAATTCTGGACTAACTGTGATGATTGTGAACCTATATTATGAGATCCTAGTTACACCTGATAAAAAGCAGGGACTTGACCTCGTGAAAGAATTAAAATAACTCGCGCTCATGTATTTCTTTCCTTTACTTGCAGTTTTAGTCTTCAACCTTGACCCGCCTGACAGTTAATCTTTCTAGAGTAAACAATTCACCTAAATTAAAAGGCGCGTTTGGAATAGTGCATCAATATACACAAGAAAAAGGTGCAGATTAAAAAAGATGAAATTAGCTAAATATTGACTAGGGAACTTGGTAAATAGAACCTTTCAAAGTAAAGGACGGCCGGCGCTATTGGTGTAATGAGAGAGAGCATGCTTCAGGGAAACAAAGAAGGCGAAAAACTTACAAGATCCACAACCGTGACAGGTTGGCAAAAACACGTGGTGGGAGATCCTGAATTTTGTTGTAAGATAAAAACCTGCAATAAAATTAGCACATTTCAGATTTCCAACAGACACAGTACGTATGATAATTTTCAGATGTACGTTCGCAAATGTTATGAACTTTACTGCTAACAGAAAAGCGGACCTCTGCTTAGTCGCAAAAGATTTTTATTTACCTAGCCAGTCCTTTAAAGGAAGAAAAAAAAAAGGTTGCTTCTTTGCGAAGAAACACCGAACTTTACTGCCAACTGAAAAGCGGACCTCTGCTTAGTCGCAAAAGATTTTTATTTACCTAGCCAGTGCTTTAAAGGAAGAAAACAAAATGTTGCTTCTTTGCAAAGAAACACCGAACTTTTGAAAACGGTTTTTGGAACAGGGAGAACAAGCCAATCATAAGCACGGGGATTTCATTGGCATTCACAAGAATTTCTGTTCTCTTGACTTCCCCCACAGAGTCTTATGAGAACTTGCAATGAAACAGCCCACTGCTAAGTAATCCTGCAACTGCAATAAGCCAGTACCACTGATATGTATCATCCATCATTTGATTTCATTTGAGTTGATCAGTTGAGAGTTAATTTGATTTACAGTCTCCGCAATTAGTAGAGCACTTGTGCTCGGCTAGAAAGATTTGAGCTTCAGTAAAGTTATAGGGAGGCTGGGTGGAAATAAATCATAAGGGGCTTCATAAACGCCGCCGGATAGCAAACCATTTTAAAAATCCCTTCGAAATGATGTCTACCAACCAGCTTTTACCGTTCATCGTAACTCTTCACACTATGCTACCTGGTCCGAGTTCCACGAAGCCCGATTACAACTCATTCTAGATTAACTGTGATGAGACTGTACCTAAAGTATGGTATCCTAGTTAAACTTGATCAAAATCAGTAGCTTGAAATTCTGCAGTAATCAAATAACCCGCGCTCATTTCTTTCCCTTTCCCTTACGTTTCAGTCTTAAACCCGCTGTACTCTTACTTTTTCTTGAGTACGCAGCTCCTCCTAAACTAACAGACGCGTTTGGAAAACCGCATGAACATAGGTAAAAGGTACAAGCTTAAAAACACAAAGCAGATAATGATTGACAACGAAATTTTGAAACAATCTTTGTAAGTAAAGGACGGCCGCTAGTGTGGTTCCTTGAAATAGAACAAGCTGCACAAAGACAATGCAGGTCACGAACTTACAAGAAGTTCAACGAAGACAGCTTGTCGAAAACACCTGGTGGGAGATGCTGAATTTCGTTGGAACTTAAATCGCTAAAAGAAAATTAGCACATCAGAGATTTGTAAAGGACTCAGTATGTATAACAATTTTTAGATGTTTACGCAAAAGTTATGCACTTTACTGTTACCTGAAATCGGACTTCTATTAGTCGCAAAGTTTGATTTTATTTAGCCCGCCAATCATTGAATGGGAGAATAAAATATTGTTTCTTTGCTAAGAAAGCCGAACTTTTGAAAACCGTGTAGAACTTATAAAGCAAGATAAACATAAGCACAGTGATTTTATTAACTTTTTCAAGGATTCCAAAGGTCCTCTGTTCTCTTTTCTTCCCCACAAAGTCTTAACTGAGAGAACTATAGAAGGAAACAGCTCACTCCTTAGCAACCTTGCAAATGTAATAAGCCAGTATCACTGATATGCCGCTTCCTCGGATTCAAGGGCATTGATTAGAGGCAATAATTCATTACCTATATCAATAAGCGACAATAATTCATTGCCTATATCAATAAGTGCCCAGTATCAAGCATGCAAAGCTGTTTCGGAGGGGTTTATGATTGACTACACAGAATAAAGGAAATAGCAATTGTGTTCCTTTCCAAATTCTCCAGTCAATTTAAATTTACTAGATAATCAAAAGCTGAACAAAATAAGAAATCTCCATCCAACGCGAGCCTACAAACAATGTAAAAAGCAGTTAAAAGGAAAGGCAAAACCGTTGTAAAATGTTGGTGAACGATGCGTGTGTTGTAAGTGTAGATAATCTCAGAATGTTGATGAAATTGGAACTTAAAATGAATCTTAGTGGGCAATGCTCTCTCATTTTCAAGTTGTGTTTCAAACAGATGCAATGAAAGTAGGGTTACTTGTCAACGAAGCTCTCCGCCGTGAAAAGAAAACAAAGAAGTTGAGGTACATAACTGTAATAATTATCAGTCTTTCAGTTAGTACGCGCGTTGTGACTGGCCACTCAGTTTCGGTATTCGACTATAAGGCCCGCTAAATTTCAAAAAAAAACTTTCCTTTCGTACCCACCGGATTACCCTAACAGATATAATATATATTTTACTAACTTCGTTTTCTCGGCCCGTCTTAAAACTTACGGACCGTCCTTCTCTTCCCGTACCGCCGATAACTTTATGGCCCGCGCGCTTCGCGCTTGGGTCATAAGTGAAACGAGTGCAACGCGTAACTCTTGGCACCACGCTGCATGACCCGAGTTGCAAGAAGCGCCATTAGAACTAATTCTGGACTAACTGTGATGATTGTGAACCTATATTATGAGATCCTAGTTACACCTGATAAAAAGCAGGGACTTGACATCGTGAAAGAATTAAAACAACTCGCGCTCATGTATTTCTTTCCTTTACTTGCAGTTTTAGTCTTCAACCTTGACCCGCCTGACAGTTAATCTTTCTAGAGTAAACAATTCACCTAAATTAAAAGGCGCGTTTGGAATAGTGCATCAATATACACAAGAAAAAGGTGCAGATTAAAAAAGATGAAATTAGCTAAATATTGACTAGGGAACTTGGTAAATAGAACCTTTCAAAGTAAAGGACGGCCGGCGCTATTGGTGTAATGAGAGAGAGCATGCTTCAGGGAAACAAAGAAGGCGAAAAACTTACAAGATCCACAACCGTGACAGGTTGGCAAAAACACGTGGTGGGAGATCCTGAATTTTGTTGTAAGATAAAAACCTGCAATAAAATTAGCACATTTCAGATTTCCAACAGACACAGTACGTATGATAATTTTCAGATGTACGTTCACAAATGTTATGAACTTTACTGCTAACAGAAAAACGGACCTCTGCTTAGTCGCAAAAGATTTTTATTTACCTAGCCAGTCCTTTAAAGGAAGAAAAAAAAAAGGTTGCTTCTTTGCGAAGAAACACCGAACTTTACTGCCAACTGAAAAGCGGACCTCTGCTTAGTCGCAAAAGATTTTTATTTACCTAGCCAGTGCTTTAAAGGAAGAAAACAAAATGTTGCTTCTTTGCAAAGAAACACCGAACTTTTGAAAACGGTTTTTGGAACAGGGAGAACAAGCCAATCATAAGCACGGGGATTTCATTGGCATTCACAAGAATTTCTGTTCACTTCACTTCCCCACAGAGTCTTATGAGAACTTGCAATGAAACAGCCCACTGCTAAGTAATCCTGCAACTGCAATAAGCCAGTACCACTGATATGTATCATCCATCATTTGATTTCATTTGAGTTGATCAGTTGAGAGTTAATTTGATTTACAGTCTCCGCAATTAGTAGAGCACTTATGCTCGGCTAGAAAGATTTGAGCTTCAGTAAAGTTATAGGGAGGCTGGGTGGAAATAAATAATAAGGGGCTTCATGAACGCCGCCGGATAGCAAACCATTTTAAAAATCCCTTCGAAATGATGTCTACCAACCAGCTTTTACCGTGCATCGTAACTCTTCGCACTATGCTACCTGGTCCGAGTTCCACGAAGCCCGATTACAACTCATTCTAGATTAACTGCGATGAGACTGTACCTAAAGTATGGTATCCTAGTTAAACTTGATCAAAATCAGTAGCTTGAAATTCTGCAATAATCAAATAACCCGCGCTCATTTCTTTCCCTTTCCCTTACGTTTCAGTCTTAAACCCGCTGTACTCTTACTTTTTCTTGAGTACGCAGCACCTCCTAAACTAACAGACGCGTTTGGAAAACTGCATGAACATAGGCAAAAGGTACAAGCTTAAAAACACAAAGCAGCTAATGATTGACAATGAAATTTTGAAACAATCTTTGTAAGTAAAGGACGGCCGCTAGTGTGGTTCCTTGAAATAGAGCAAGCTGAACAAAGACAATGCAGGTCACGAACTTACAAGAAGTTCAACGAAGACAGCTTGTCGAAAACACCTGGTGGGAGATGCTGAATTTCGTTGGAACTTAAATCCCTGAAAGAAAATTAGCACATCATTATTTGTAAAGGACTCAGTATGTATAACAATTTTTAGATGTTTACGCAAAAGTTATGCACTTTACTGTTACCTGAAATCGGACTTCTATTAGTCGCAAAGTTTGATTTTATTTAGCCCGCCAATCATTGAATGGGAGAATAAAATATTGTTTCTTTGCTAAGAAAGCCGAACTTTTGAAAACCGTGTAGAACTTATAAAGCAAGATAAACATAAGCACAGTGATTTTATTAACTTTTTCAAGGATTCCAAAGGTCCTCTGTTCTCTTTTCTTCCCCACAAAGTCTTAACTGAGAGAACTATAGAAGGAAACAGCTCACTCCTTAGCAACCTTGCAAATGTAATAAGCCAGTATCACTGATATGCCGCTTCCTCGGATTCAAGGGCATTGATTAGAGGCAATAATTCATTACCTATATCAATAAGCGACAATAATTCATTGCCTATATCAATAAGTGCCCAGTATCAAGCATGCAAAGCTGTTTCGGAGGGGTTTATGATTGACTACACAGAATAAAAGAAATAGCAATTGTGTTCCTTTCCAAATTCTCCAGTCAATTTAAATTTACTAGATAATCAAAAGCTGAACAAAATAAGAAATCTCCATCCAACGCGAGCCTACAAACAATGTAAAAAGCAGTTAAAAGGAAAGGCAAAACCGTTGTAAAATGTTGGTGAACGATGCGTGTGTTGTAAGTGTAGATAATCTCAGAATATTGATGAAATTGGAACTTAAAATGAATCTTAGTGGGCAATGCTCTCTCATTTTCAAGTTGTGTTTCAAACAGATGCAATGAAAGTAGGGTTACTTGTCAACGAAGCTCTCCGCCGTGAAAAGAAAAAAAAGAAGTTGAGGTACATAACTGTAATAATTATATCTTTCAGTTAGAACGCGAGCCGTGACTGGCCACTCAGATTTGGTATTCAAATATAAGGCCCGCTAAATTTCAAAAAAAAAAACTTCCCTTTTCTACCCACCGGATTACCCTAACAGATATAATATATATTTTACTAACTTCGTTTTCTCGGCCCGTCTTAAAAGTTAAGGACCGTCCTTTTCTTCCCGTACCGCCGATAACTTTATGGCCCGCGCGCTTCGCGCTTGGGTCATAAGTGAAACGAGTGCAACGCGTAACTCTTGGCACCACGCTGCATGACCCGAGTTGCAAGAAGCACCATTAGAACTAATTCTGGACTAACTGTGATGATTGTGAACCTATATTATGAGATCCTAGTTACACCTGATAAAAAGCAGGGACTTGACATCGTGAAAGAATTAAAACAACTCGCGCTCATGTATTTCTTTCCTTTACTTGCAGTTTTAGTCTTCAACCTTGACCCGCCTGACAGTTAATCTTTCTAGAGTAAACAATTCACCTAAATTAAAAGGCGCGTTTGGAATAGTGCATTAATATACACAAGAAAAAGGTGCAGATTAAAAAAAAATGACCAGCTAAATACTGACTAGGGAACTTGGTAAATAGAACCTTTCAAAGTAAAGGACGGCCGGAGCTTTTGTTTTATTGAAAGAGAGCATGCTTCAGGGAAACAAAGCAGGCGACAAACTTACAATCTACTCAACAGTGACAGGTTGGCAAAAACATGTAGTGGGAGATCCTGAATTTTGTTGGAAGATAAAAACCTGCAATAAAATTAGCACATTTCAGATTTCCAACAGACACAGTACGTATGATAATTTTCAGATGTACATTCGCAAACGTTATGAACTTTACTGCTAACTGAAAAGCGGACCTCTGCTTAGTCGCAAAAGATTTTTATTTACCTAGCCAGTCCTTTAAAGGAAGAAAACAAAGGTTGCTTCTTTGCGAAGAAACACCGAACTTTTGAAAACAGTTTTTGGAACAGGGAGAACAAGCCAACCATAAGCACGGGGATTTCATTGGCATTCACAAGAATTTCTGTTCTCTCCACTTCCCCACAGAGTCTTATGAGAACTTGCAATGAAACCGTTACAGCCCACTGCTAAGTAATCCTGCAACTGCAATAAGCCAGTACCA
>OX419342.1:25364093-25366593 GCA_948470475.1 Galaxea fascicularis | reverse complement strand
GAGAAGCAGTCAGACTGGTTCGCTAAAAGAGGTATCAGTTGGCACGTCTCGACCGTCATTTTTAAACAAGACGCATCCAGTGACTTGGAAGTCCAAACGTACGCCCACCTGTTTGATTACTGCCAGCAGGACTGGTTCGCAGTCTGCTCTATTTTTGAGAATCTTGTAAAGAATATCTTGGCATCGAAGCCCTTGATTAACAGTGTGTTTCTTCGATCGGATGAAGCGGGATGCTATCATAACAATGCCCTCATTGCACCTTTGAAAGACGTCGGGCTGAGGTTAGGCGTTAAGGTAAAACGTTATGACTACTCCGAGCCTGCCTGTGGTAAGGATGTGTGTGACAGAATTTTGTGCCCAATGAAGAGTTCAATTCGTTGCTATTGTGACGAAGGGCATGACATCAACTGCGCGGCAAACATGCGCACTGCTCTTCTTGAGAGGCCAGTCCGTGGGGTAAGTGCATCCGTGTGTGCCATCGACGAGAAAAAAAACAATCTCAAGGTAAACAAAATTGATGGCTTTAGCAAGCTCCACAACTTCACGTGGGATGACAAAGGCCTTCGCGTTTGGAGAGCATATGACATAGGACCGGGAAAACTAATTCCTTTTGATGACGTAGTTGTAGAGCAGCAAGAGGCAACCGGGCTTATTGTTCAAGAGAATGGCGACTTTTTTACCATGAAAAATGCACGCCACCTGAATGTCAGCACCCCAGAGATTAATGTCACGGAAGAACCGAGTGAAGAAGGCCACCTGTTTGAATGTCCAGAACCTGGGTGTCAAAAGGTTTTCAAGAGCTTCTGTGAGCTTGAAATACATGCTGAAATCGGAAATCACGGAAATAGGCCGGTGTCCGAAAGCTTTTACGACCGCATGAGGAGAGAATGGGCCGAGCGTTTTTCCACAGTTGATCCAGTACAAGCAGATAGTAGTACACGTGGCAGTGGCATTCGCAGCTCAGAAGAAACGGCAGATACGCCGCCTTCAGATCTGAGCCAAGGATGGGCTCTTTCAAAGCCTCGTGTTTCAACGCGTTTTACTCCAAAGGTTAAAGCATATTTGAATGCAAAGTTCGACCTTGGTGAAAAAACAGGCTTAAAGGCAGATCCCAATCAAGTTTCAGCAGACATGAGAAACGCCCGAGATGAAGAGAATAACCGTCGCTTTGGCAGAGAGGAGTGGCTTACAAAAAATCAGATTAAAAGCTACTTCTCCCGGCTGTCTTCTGCAAAGAGGAAAGGACAGGATGATGTGGATGACCGGGCGGAACTTGAGGACATACTAGGAGAGCAAGAAGAAAACAGTAGGCAACTACTTATAAACAGCATTATTGAAGAGATTGGTCTTCGCCATGCAATTTGTTACGACGTTTACAACCTTTGTGAGTACTGCAAGGGCAGCAAACTGTCAAAATTTAATGTTGTCATGTTGAAAGCCATCCTGAAAAACTTTGATATTTCATTTAAATCAAAGGACAGAAAAAAAGATTTGGTGGAACACTTGGCCGCTTTTGTGCAGAAATGTCCGTGTTTTGAAGGGCCTGAATAACGTCTTGATTCCTTGTAATTCAGCCATATTGACGATGTAATTGTAGGTGGTCCCAGAAGCCTATGTTTCAGGTGGTGCCTTATTATAGTGAACATGCAGATGTGAATTTCAGTACGCAGAGCCTATGTGAGATGCCACTGTTGATTACTATGTTGTGTTAGTCTCTATATAAGAAAGAAATGTACATGATATCTATCAGACGGCAGAGACTGCTAAAAGTTTATTGTTTTTGGACCGAGACTAGCCTGATGAAAAAAATAAGAATAGGGAAAATAAAAATAAATGTGTGACCCTCTTTACCCCCATCCGCCTTTCACTGCTGATGTAATGACTGCAATATTGGTCAGCGGTGTGACAAGTCAAAACAAAATTATATTTCACCGATTTTACCGTGATTTATGAGTACAAGCTCGATGAAATGATTGACTTCTCTTTAGAGACAGAAGTTTGCATTTGGGTAAAATATCAGTGAATTGATTACTGTATAATCAAGGAAAATCTCGGGATTTTGCTTTCCTTTTACGGCGGGTTTTCAGGCGGCAAAGTCAGTACGAGTCGTGAGTTCCATTCAAACACATCGACTTCACGTTCAATGGATAAATTTAAGACTTGTCTAGGGTAAGTTTTACACCGAATGCTGTTTTTGTTATCAGCCCATTACTTATGCTACATCTATCAATTTATACTGATATTTGGGCCACAACAATCAGAAAACATAAGCTAAAATCAATCCGTTGCTCAGGTGGCTTCACACTGCGGTGGATCGCGAAATGGCGAATTTGTGTCATTTTATTACGATCGTAACTCTTCACACGGAAGAATGCCAATAAATTTTATTTCAGAAAAATACAAGAGACTCCCCAAATAAGTCAGAATTATGAGAAATTTCGCTTTTCACTACGCCACTTGACCCACTTCTTGAAAATGGCGTTGACATTGTCCTGTTTAA
>OX419342.1:25339093-25349093 GCA_948470475.1 Galaxea fascicularis | reverse complement strand
TATTAAATGCCCTTTGATGTCGTCCTTTCCGATTTTTATTACTTCATTTAATATATTATCGATACCTGGAGATTTGTTTGTCTTCAGTTTGGTAATTGCACCTTCGAGCTCTTCATCAGTGATTGGATAATCAAGTGGGCCTTCCACTCTTTCATTGCTGTGGGTTTCCACATTCGTCTCCGGATCTAGTATATTATTTACTGGCCTTTGTGCGCAGTTCGCGATACTTCTGTCGTTGATGGTCTGTAGGAGACTTCTTTAGCTTAGAGCGAGCAGCCTCTTTTTTCCGCAGAGCGTGGATGATTTCACTTGTGATCCAAGGCGGGTTTTTTTTTCCCTTGATCTTTTTGGTTGGGATGAAATCCGAGACTGTGCTCATAAATGTGTCCTTCCAGTAGGTCCAGTCCATGTTGATGTCATCGCTGTCTTGAATAAGATTGCATAAATTCAAGGCCTTGAGAGCTCCCCGAAGACCGGCAAAGTCTCCATTACGATAATCGTACACTGTTCTTTTAATTTTGTGAGTAGCTTTTGTAGAAGCGTGAAATTCGAAGGACACCGTGCCATGGTCCGTGAACACATCCGATTCTTTTGGACTGAACACCTCAAGCACGCGAACACGGTCCGGCACGTTCGTAATTACGAGGTCTAACACTCTATCGTGACGGGTGGGGATAAAGTTTAATTGTGTTAAAAAATGATCATTAAGAATTTCTAAAAAAGCCACCTCTTTTGTGCCACTGGTGTTTTCTAATGAGTCCCAAGGGATTTTAGACAAATTCAGATCACCTCCTATTACCATATATATTCTCATAGGTTTCAGAAGCGTGGTCAAGAAAAATATTGAATTTCTCCAACCAGCAGCCTGTATCGTTGCCGGGATCTGGCCAGTAAATCGAGCAGAACAACACTTTCTTATTGCAAAAGGTGGTCATCTCAGCGCACACAAGTTCTAAGTCCTCTAAGTCATCTGAGTCCGGAACATATTCCCGCATCGATTTGAAAGAGCTGGCTTTAGCAGCAATAAGAACGCCACCGCCATTGCGATCCTTACGGTCTTTCCTGTAGATAATAAAGTCAGAAAGCGGGAAGAGTTCTTGGTCGAAGATGTCACCGTTCAGCCAGGTTTCACTGATTAATACGATGTCAGCGTGTTCGGAACAGACCAAGTCTTGAATCCGGTCTAAATTGTTCACCCTTGAAGTCCCAACTATACGTTGAGATTTCATGCTTCTGGCATTAAACACAAGGCCTTTTAACGGGACACTAGGACCTCCGGTTTGCGTTCTCCTTGTGATCGTAGGTCCAGGCTGGCTAATAATATCGCCACAGAGCAGCAACAAGCCGGTAATGAAGCCGCTAGAGCTGTTAAAATTGCGGTGGCGAGTCGGCACAAAGCGATGGTTTCCACTCGTGGCCGAAGGTAGAGAAATCGAAGGTTTAAAAAATTTCCATGCCGCGAACTCAAATCCCTCCACCGGCCTCCTCGCATTTACGATATCCTTCTCCATCGACTTGTAGATGATTAATCGTGAGTAAAAGATCAGAAACCATAAGGCAACAGAGAAACTTGCGGAGCACACGTGTGTGCGTCCGGCCGCCATCTTTCCTTAACAATCATGTCCAAGGTTAACTGAAGTTCCCGGCCGGTTTAGTAATAAGCACTCTTGAAAGAAAATGTCGCTGTAGGACATAGGACCAGCCAGAACAACAGCACGATTCGATTAGATTTCGTGCAAGTCTTGGATTCCATATTTGCACCAGTGACCTTGGCCACTGGACTAAGAACATCCATATTTTAAGGTGTGTCTTTGTAAAACAGATCCATAGACAGTTGATTTGTCTTGGCTCCTTTCCCGTAGTTTGCCAACGTTCAATCATGGCACGATAAGGGTAAGTATTGGTTGAGGGTGAGATCAGTCGCTCGTTGAAAGGAACAGCGACTTGAAAAACAAACAATGTAAAACGATTTAAGGGGCACACTCACGGCTTAAGTATTAGGAGCGACTTTGCTTCGATATTTAACAGTGCGCATGCAAAGTCTAAATATTCTTCTCCAGTTCCCGAGATACTGAATGCGATAGGACCACTGTTTTTAATGATAAAAAAATTCTTTTCTTGCCGTAGTTTTTTTTTTTGCGAGTGTGCGCTTTTTCAGGTGGAGCGCTGCCCAGTGAAAGGGGCTTTAGAATACGAAACCTAAGCCTTATCCCGGTCGCTGAGACCGGCCTTCACGGATGGTTGGTAGATTTGATTCCTATTTCCTTCGCTTGATTTAAATAATATTATTGTGAAGTATATATGAAATAATTCATATTTGTACTGCGGTTGTAGATACAAGTGAAGAGTGATCATCGCAGTAAATTTTCCAATTTCGGCAACTGGAAAGAAGAAGCCTGAAAAAATCAGGGCTTCAACGGGAGTCGAACCCGTGACCTCCGCAATACCGGTGCGATGCTCTACCAACTGAGCTATGAAGCCACACATTGCTTTTAAGGGTGACCACATACAAGAAACGCCACCACATACGCCAAAAATGCAATGACACACGAGCGAAAACCACGGGACTTCGGTAATGATCAGCGGGGTTGAGGAAACAAGTTGATATACCAGCATGAAGCAGACATGAAGTACCAAATAAACGTGACATATCAGTTACAGTGGCGTTACGCCTTTGTTGTCCATTTCAATTTTCCCTTTTCAGCATCAGGAGAGTTTATTTGATCAGTTCATTCGTCCCAAGAATATTGAAAAAGTAATTAAGTTGTTTGATTATTTCTTTATTTTACTTTTTATATCTTTAAATTTTCAATATAACTTTTTAAATATTTTTTTTTTTTTTTATATAAAACGCAACACCCCGGCCCCGACCCCGGGCCCGACCCTGACCCCGAGATGGCGTTTTACCGACACCCAAAAACATCACTTGTGTGTGAAGCGTTAAGAAAGAAACATTTACTTGAAGTATCAAAACTTTACTTGACTTAGTTGAAATATTCCTATGTTCACTTTTTCTCTAGTACTAGTGTAAGACAACCAATAATCTGAATGATCTTCTATGCATTTTCGGTCCATTCCAAACTCCGTTATTAAAATAGTGTGCAGCCACCGACACTACTCCTGCTCGCTTATCTGCCATCGCTTCGGGCTGACGTTCGAAAACGACGATCCTTTTAGATTATCAACGCTGTGCTTGACTTTCTCCAAGACAATACTGCGTGTGTGATGTAGAAACTTTGGAGACATTTTCACAAGCTTATTAAAGCACGGCCTTGTTGTCACAAACTCCACGACCGAGCTTTCTGATCTTCCTAGTGAAGCGACCACTAGACACTTTACTACCCCTCCCTAAAGGTAATTTCTTTTACCACCCAGATTTTGGGAGGTAACGTGACCAGGTCCAACCAGGGTCTCTTTCTCGACTACAAGGGAGGAAAAGAGAGAGAGCCTGAGTTCGAGGTTGCAAATTTCCAAAAACAGTGACTTTTGTGACGTAACCCTTCAGTGGGGAGGGGACTACAAGCTCCGGGATAACCCATTTTTTCCTTTGATACAAATTAATAAAACACGTACAGTTTGGCTGAGCCTGAGGATGCTCTAAATTGCAACGTACAAAAATTTCGGACCGTAGGTCTTTTTAGATCCGATACGCTACGTTCTCAGTAAACATGGTTGTGGCAATGCGTTTCAATGTCTGGTTTGGCTTTGTCCAACCACACACCATCATGACACTTTGTCTTCTGGCGCCCAGAAACACGAGATGTGTACGGGTCAGAAAAAAAACAAAAACGACAGCTACCCAGGGTACATTATATGGAAACCATTTTCCCTAAAGATTGCGCTGTCGCTTCCCCGCGTTTGTGTGACTGTTGATACCATCGCTTTTTTGGAAATTTGGTTTTTGAGAAATTCGACCTTAAAATGGGCATATCGTCTATCGTCTATCGTTTTGAATCCATCGTCTGCGTTTTAGCATACGCTGTTGCTGTTAGAAGGACAAGGAAATGTAGCTGTTATATTTGATAAGATCGTAAGCTTGTTCATGAGAGCGATTCCAGCATGCTTATCTATAGCGTTACCTTTCTCTTGGTTAGGCCGCGACTGTTTGTGTCAAGGACCGCGGAAAGTTTGGTTTCCATTGCTATTAGTTAATCGAACATTTTGATTAACACGAATTTAGCTGAGCTGAGATATTTACCGCAAGTGTTACCACAAGCTTTTCTACATTCCACTGCTGATAAATTTAGGATCACGTTCTTGTGACTTTTCAAGCTCTTTGTCCAGCCATAGCTGTGCTCGGCACTAAACATTACTCTCGAAAATACTTTACTAATTACTGAACCTTATTCGACTAGTTCTAGCTCTACACTCGGGGCACGCATTTATCTGTCCAGAACTGTTATCTTTTTGTTCTTTGTCCTACAAAGGAAGTGTACCAGTCAGAGCTCAGCACGAGCGTACTTAATCGCCAGTTTTGTGTAGTTTAAGGAAAGTTGGCTGCTGGCTACGGCAGAGCGCTGTAGTTTTGTAGTCCCCAAGCCAGAATAAAGAGGAGATCCAGTGACGTTTTGCGGCTTCTAAACCTTTTCCACAACATTATTCACAGAATTTGTGTGATTTAGACGTTGAATTGTCTTTATTTCGTCTTTTAAAGGTGGGGAAGTAAGTTCTGACAAGAATTAAGCGTAAACAATACTTTCCGAACCGCAAATGGCTCTCCAGCGTCCCGTCTTATAGTCTTTCATCGTTTTGAATTCCTTTCTGGTTACAGATACGTATTTTGAGTCCAAAGAAGATTTGGTGACTCGCCGTCTGTCGCCTAATGCTAACATAATGGGTTTGCATAATGTGAGAACAAGCAGTAAGATAATGAAAGTCATGTTCCAAGTCTACTTCTTAGTCGGCTGTAGTAGTCTTTGAAATCTCTAAAAGCGCGGAAAAGCCAAGCATAAATCCAACATTTGCTGGTCAATTTCTGAGCTATTTTGTAGGCGAATTCTTTGCACTAAGTGTATCGTATGAAAACGTCACATCATCTTTGAAAGGCCTTTCATTATCCACCATCTTAGCAATAATATCGCTAACAGAAGTATAATGGTCCTCCCACACCACATGCTGAGTCTTGCTGACGCAAATTTGTCTGGGTTCCACTTTCATTTCACAAAATATTCATTTAAATCTCTAGGTCTTCTTTAGCGTACGGAAGATCGTTTCGACACGACCGAGATATTTTTTCAACTTAAACTTCTAAAACTTCAGGATCACATCAAACTTCAAACTCTTTACTTCATGCACCAATTCTTTATCGGCAAATTACCAAAGATTTTTGATTCATTATTTATTAAAACTTCAAATAAGCATAATGTCAACACTCGCTTCGCAACTAGGACAACATTTTATGTTCCAAAAATTCGAACAAACTATGGTAAATTTAATATTCGATACAATGGACCTACATTATGGAATGAAACTGATGACTCCTTATTCCTTCAAAAGAGAATTATGCATGCATTTCATTAATCTGTATTAAGTCTTACTACTAATTGCTATGTTTTGGTGATTCTGTTATTTAGTTCTTTATCTTCACTTTTTTTTTTATTGTATACATTTTTAAGAATTATTTGTTCTGTAATTTATTTCTTTAGTAAGTGTTTAACATGTTAAATGTAAAATGCCCCTTTTCTGACCACATACTTTCAATTAATATATGGTGGTCACCCAACTAGTTTAGCTCTTTAGTTATTTTGGGTGACCAGCAACTGTATGTATTTTTAATTTCTTTCCTGTTTAATTTGTACTTAATGTAATTTTACAGTTCAAATAAACCTTGTTGTTGTTGTTGTTGTTGTTGTTGAGATAATAGCTCTTGATTACTTTCTGCAATTCCATTTTTGTAGAATGTGCCGTCAACTAAGACTTCGCCTACATCATCTTTGAGTTTATGGAGCCAGCACTGGACTCGCAAATCGTTAGTGCACGGTAAACATTTTTTTTCCGTGAAATTGGAAAAGAGTCCCTTAGCATTACTTATCCTCACACAACCATCTTTTCTTTCCAATAAAGTTGTAAGTAACTGCACACTTACAATTCTTGTAGCGCGGACATGTTGGCGAATACGCTCTCCGGCAGGTCTTCAATCTCATTGGTCAATAGCTAATTTATCTTTGATGAAATTGGGAGACCATACTGGGCAGTGCATATGCTAGAATCGGTTTCACTAGTGACTTATAAAGCATAGAAAAAAATTCTTTGTTCTTACTACCAAATGTACGCTTTAGTAAGACCAACACTTTGTTTGCTTTAGTTACTGTTATGTCCACATGATAGTTGTATAGGACATATTTATTGTATTCTGGGCTAGAACCCCCAAGCACAGCGTTAAAGTTTGTCAACTAATACAAAGTGTCAAGAGACTTTTACTGGTCGAGAATCCAGTGGATGGTTCGAAATGGCGCGGATTAAACCAGGTGAAAATCAACACCTTACACTCGATCAAATGTCATCCAACACGCGATCGCCCTTAGCGGTAACATTAAAAATGTTTAATCTCAGCAAAAATGATCCTTAGCTTAACCCGTTATGTGTATTAAAGAAAAGAACTTACAAATTTGTGGTCGTTGTAGGAATGCATTTCTGTAGGTCACCTGACAATTCTGTTCCTTGGCAACTATACCGGTTTTCCACTCGACCCTCTAATATAGAACATCCGCCTGAACATGAACGTCCGCAATCTGCAGATTTTAAAATGAAATATTTAAAGACAAAAGCTATGAAGATTACAGAAACAGACTTTACTGATTTGATGTGGTGCAACACCAGTCATAAAATCGAAAGACTGTTGAGCTTCACTTAAAGAGCGAAACAGATCTCATTTTCATGACGGGTTATGTTATATCACAATAACTTAGCTACTTTATAGCAGGTGAAAATTTCAAGTGGTTCAGACATTTTCAGACATTTTGTACCACTTAGTACTTTAAACCACATTTACAGGTCACTTATCCAACCCTACTAGCTGTATGGTATAGTCGCGTGGGGTCAAGCTGAAAAAATTCACAAAGAAAAAGTTCTAATCCTTCAAAAACGAGCCCTTCGTTTAATGTACTTCGGTGACTACAAATCTCATGCAATACCGTTTATTGTTCCTTCCCGTCTTCTTCCTTTGGACATCCTTAATTTATTTTAAATCAGTTGCCACTTTGATGCATGACATATCAAATGACATGCTAATATTTCTAACTTATTTACCTGACCAAGCTAGTATTCATCCCTATGAGACAAGATCATCTTCAAGAGGCGACTATTATGTCGGAAGTTCAAGATTAGATATACGAAAAAAGTCATTTTCAAGAAATGGTGTTAGTCAGAATCTGGAATAGCTTGTCTTGGGAAGTGCGTCGACTATCAAAATACAATTTTAAAATTTACATTCATGATTTCCTCCTCCAGAAACTCTCAAAATACGATGATTATATTGATTTGCCTAATTTAGTAGCAAAACCATAAGACCTCAGCTCGTTGTGTTCCTCAGCCATATCTTAATAAGGTTCTATTATCCGGCGTTGTTAATGTATTGATGTATTGATGTATTCGTAAGTGGTGAAGAATTTGAATCTCTTTCTCTGTAAATCTATTTATTTTTTTTTTATAACATACGTGTTACCACTTCTCGCCCTATCCTTTTCTTTTCATATTTCATAAATAAACTGAAACTGAAACTGAACTGAAAACTTTCTCTCCGTCTGGAAATTGTTGAACTATTTCTCCTCGTATACTTTAATATAAAAAGCCAAGCAGTTTAAAACGCGCTAAGTTCCTGGTAGTTATTGTTTGTGTAGTTTCTAGAGCTTCGTAATCATGTTTTCTCAGTTTTTACTGTGTTTGAGCCGGCGCTTCTCTTTGACTACTGACTTGCTGAATCAGTGCAGAGAGAAAAACCTAAAGAGAAACGACCTCAGGAATCGTCCCCACCAGAAGTTGAAGAGGGTGTTAGTATCTTTGATACACTAAAGAAAATCCCAATTAAACGTAAGAGTCTGGAGTTGCTGTAATGGAATCTGATATCGACTGAAGTCATAATAAGGTGATAAGATGTACGCACCATGAATATAAGAATAAATTAAAACCTATATTGAAAATGCCTGGTCAGAATGGAATGAATGGAAACAAAAATCCATGAGGTCAGATATATAGCCTACTTTCCAGTAACCACACGACGGCAGAAAAGCCAGAGTCAACTTCCTGAAATCGTCGATCACCAATCTGGAGGACTACTTTAGAAGGGAAAATTTACGATTTGACAACATGAGTTAGCACGAGTGGAATGAAGTGTCACGGCTCAGAAACTGAAGACGGTTCTAAAAGAACTCAAAGTGAATCCGCAAAAGATACATTTCCCCACTATTCAACGATTTGGCAAATTTAAAAAGGAACAATAAAAAAGGTGATGAGGGTGCTGGTTTGCTAATTATCCCGGACGAAACCATCTTGGGCAAAGCCAATAATCGTAACTGATTTGTGTCTTAAATGGATCGAGGAGACATTTTGACCCAGAACAAAGCTCTTTCAAAAAGCTCAAAGTTCTCAAAATGTCTACAATTAACTAATTGTGTCCCAGAAAACGGCAGAGGAGCAAGAGAACTTGAGAGCAACCTATAATAAAGCCAAAGAGCTGAAAATTGAACATGTATATTTAATGGCCTCAAGGAGATCCTTGGTAATATTTCCTCTTTTACAATTCCACAGTAACGTTAATACCTCTTTTTCTTTCTTCATCCAATCGCACCGATAAAATCGCTATCGTTTACGGGACAAAAAACAAATCAACAACAACAACTGGTTTATGTCTTGTCACAACAAACCATCGAATTGTAGAGGAGAACAGCAATATACTCTTTAGTTTACTTTGGAGCAGCAAGAGGGACAAATATTCTGATCAGCGATTAATTGGACAATAGCCTGAGGATGGTTGACCTAAGATAAATATGTCTTACTAAACGGCTCTTGAATCAAGCCAGATCAAAAAGTATCTTTTCCAGGAAACACCGGAAAACTAGCCCACGCTGATGACAGACGCAAACACCTTGTCATCGTTTCATGAATTTAAAGAAAGTCCTGCGATAATTAAAAAAATATATTAACTGATAGCTCCAGCTCCATTAACAGAAAATAATAAAGAGGATCATTTACGAAGAAATAATACTTTTAGGTTCCAACGCTTTTTACGACGTTCTTAAATTATGATAAGCTTAACATATTTACTCATGAGAAGCTTGTTGGCGCTAAGTATATAATGCCATGAAATTCCCAACATCGCCGATCACCTTTGCAGAAAACGCAACTACTCATGTACTTAGAGACATTTATATTATTCCTCATAAAACAACGAAAAAAAGTCTGCCGTGGAAAACCTCACAATGGTTGTAAAGATCAACAGCATAAAAAATCATAAAAAGAGACGTTTTTCACTGTCGGTAAACATTAAATAAAACTACTAAGAAACAATATTAATAATTAATAAAAACACTTTATTCAACCAAAGGTATCTTACATGGGACTGTTATTTCAAATACTGTTGACTCGCGCTTGTACCCTGGGTGTCTGTTTAACGAATTTAAGTGCCGATGGGACTATAATATTGCATATATTTAGCACTGAAGTCCAAGCATTGTTGCACAGGTAAAAGTTTCCTATTAGCCTTACCGGTAAAGGTAACTGTTAATTCCAGTTTGTCAGTCCCCGCTTTATTAGAAGCCACGCATGTGTAGTTACCCTCTTCACTGACGCTTGTCACTATCATTCCTTTATCGCTGACTACTAATGAAGCATCCTTGAATAGAGAGATGTTGATGGGAGGAGTACCCTCAGCCACAAAGGACAGACAGTGATCTGGTACCGTTCGCAAAACTGGGACCTGAGTTCTTATTCTTGGTTTATCTGTAAGTAAATACGAAGTTATAGTTTCGTATATAATTGGGACCGCGCTGTTAGCAGTATATAA
>OX419342.1:25326593-25329093 GCA_948470475.1 Galaxea fascicularis | reverse complement strand
CACGATACATTAGCATTGGGATCACGAAGGTTTTAACAATCTGAATTCTTCCAATAATTGTCAGGTTCCTCCACCTCCAAAGCTGTAGTTTTGTTTTGATAGCGTCTATTATTCCTTCAAAGTTTAATTTATTCCTCTAACGGCGGTTATAAGAGAAATAGACTCCTAATATTTTAACCGCTTCCTTGATCTCAATATTGATAAAACCTTGATCTTGGGCTGGAGTAACGCACGTATTTCCCAAGATCAACATTTCTGTTTTGGCCAAATTAATGCTAAGACCTGCGCAATTTCCGAACTTTAAAATGACATCTAAAAAGTATTTGAGAGATCTATCGTTCCGCAAGAAAGCAGTTAGATCATCTGCAAAAACTTCAATTTTGATTTCCACTCCATCAACAACAATTCCTTGAATATCATCATTTTCACGTATACTAATAGCTAGTACTTCAAGGATAATAATAAACAAATACGGAGAAAGTGGATCTCATTGTCTCACACCTCTTTGTATCTCAAAAGGTCCAGTAGAGAAACCATTATTCAGAACACTGCTTGTAATATTTTGGTAAAAAGTATGTATCCACTGGATGAATGTAGGGCCAAAATTAAAAACAGCTAGTGTACTATACAAAAATTTCCTATTCACAGAATCAAAAGCTTTCTGGAAGTCCACTGCTAACATCTTGCCATTGATTCCATATCTTTCTGTATATTCGAGTATATCATCAATCGTCCTTACTGCATCGTTAATTGTTCTACCTTTGACGTACGCATGCTGATTATGATGAATTATTTTAGGTAGGACCGCCTGCAGTCTCATGGCAATAGCCTTAGATCCAATCTTGACATCTACATTGATCAAAGAAATCGGTCTCCAATTCGAAATTTTCCGTTTATCTTTATCTTTCTTTTCTATTAAAGTTATTATTGCTTGTTTTTGTGAGTTGGATAATTCACCATGATCAAATGAGTAATTGAGACAATCCACAAGGGGTTCACCGAGACTTTCCCAAAACGCAGTATAAAACTCGACTGTAAGGCCATCATTGCCGGGGGATTTATTGTTTTGAAAAGATCGTAGACTGTGAAGATATTCTGTAGGCGTCAGTCTCCCCTCACACCCAATAACATCTTCCCCAGATAACTTAGGGAATCCTCGAGACTGTAAGAATGAATTAAAGACATCATCTGACCCTTTTAAATTGTCCCTCTTATAAAGACCAGAATAAAAATCTTCCACTTCCTTCATAATTCTTTTGGGGTCAGAAGTAAGGAAACCGTCTTTGGTATATGCTTTCCGAATAGAACTCTTGGATTTTTTATGGGTTTCCAGGTTTAAAAAAAACTTATTACTTTTTTCTCCTTGCTCGTACCAATTGGCTCTAGAACGTATTATCGCTCCCCTTGCTAAATGCTCATAAAACAATTCATACTCACTTCGAATAATTTCCAGTTTTTCTATATTTTCAGGGGAGGGGTGCCTGCTGCAATCGTCCTCACACTGTTTTAACGAGTCTTCTATCGTTTTCAATCTTTGTCTTCTTGCATTAGCTTTCACTTTACTAAACTTAATCGACACTTGCCTTATTCGATATTTGATTAAATCCCAAAGAACTCTCTTGTCATTAACTTCTATGAACTCCTCGCGCCATACTGGCACACTTTCGGTTATAAGCTTACAAAAATCAGGATCATCTAATAAACTCGCATTAAATTTCCAATATGATGGACCATGCCTTTGTTCTTCTATACTATTAAAATGAAGTACGATAGCCGAATGGTCGGAGTTTATGGAGGAAATTATGTCGACACCTTCTACCTCCTCCTGGTACGAGTCACTCAACAGCCAATAATCTAATCTGCGTTGAATAAAAGGATTCTTCTGTCTCCACGTAAAGCGTTTGCATTCTGGGTTTCTAACACGCCATATATCCACTAAGTCAAAATTTAAACAAATATCTTGAACGTGCTTTACAGAATCTTTCTTTGTGGGGTTACCCCCGGAGCAGTCCCAATCAGGATCGAGAGTAACATTGAAATCCCCACCAAGTATAATTTTTTTCTCAGCGCTATCAAGAAACTTCTCTATCAGTGTGTCTAGGGCGCTAAAGAATTCACATTGATCTTGAACCTTATTAGGTGCATAAATATTGACAAATAAGAAGTCCGATCCCTGCACAGTGGCGTCCATCAAAATATAACGACCTTCGGCATCTAATACGGACGATTTAAGATTGAATTCTAGATCATCTTTTATTAAAATCATCACTCCACAACTGTGATTGGTGCCATGAGAATAAAACATCTTACCTTTAACTTGCGTTTTCCAGATAGCCTCTATCTCTTCCGTGCTATAAGTTTCCTGGAGAAAAATAATGTCTGCATTTTGCTTGTTCAACCACAGAAACAGAGCCTTCCTCTTTGCAGATGAGCGAATCCCTCGAACATTTAGAGACAATAATTTAAAATCAACGTTATCTTTGCTGAAGGCAAAGCGTCA
>OX419342.1:25314093-25319093 GCA_948470475.1 Galaxea fascicularis | reverse complement strand
TCAATTAGCCAATCAGACAGAGTTCTTTTTATGAATATTAAAATAAGTATCTAATTTTTGGGATTTCTCCAATTTCTTTAATTATTGTCTTCATTACACTTGACAAGAATTGCACAGACTAATAGATATTTCATGCTCTTATGGTCAACACTGAAACATTAACACCTCTCACATTACCACTAGCAAGTAAATTGAAAAACTCATTCACTTCTATGCTAATTAAGTCCTAATTTCATCTTTAAGTTACACTGTACTTAGTATTAATAATCCTTAATCTAAATGTTGTCTTTGTTATTCCAGAAAAGAAACTTCAAGAACAATGTCTCAGCAATCACAAAACTTGCCACAACCATATTCTGTAGGATTATCTGTATCCCCTACTGACTCCTTGTCAGCAGAGTCAGGACAGATTGAGTCCAGTCATTCAGTGCAGTCATCTCTTGCTCAATCTCCCACCATCCCTTCACAGCCGAAATCAAGTAAGTATTTCTCAAGGAAGTAAATAAGTTAATTAATGTACCATACATACTCTTGTTTCTCCTTTTCATAGTTTTAAAATCATTCACACCATCCACTCGTCAGTATTTTTGTTCACACGATACAATGTGCATTTCATCGGTAATCTGATTCACATGTTTCTTCAACACTTTCAAATTCAGTACAACTGCTGTCCCCTTTGATAATTTAGCAATGTTATTCAGCAACCATTTCCCTCTCTGCATCTACTAGTTATTGTTTTACTCTCATAGTACATGTATATACCTTACAAAACTCCCAACATGTAGGCTGTACCTTACTTTAAATAGCATTTCAGTATCAGATACATAAGTTTCAATTACTCATCTAAAAGAATCTTCTATATTTCAGCATCTCCAACCGTATTCAAGGCTATGTCCATCTCCTAAGTACGATAAAGACTGCATCAAACATGACCACAATTCAAGGTACTTTGACTTAAAATTACAAACTTCTGAAAATGAAGCAGTCCGTGCTGTCTGCTTTTCCCCAGAAAAGCGTCTCACTTTACACCAGTTAGAGCAGAAAAAATCACCAGTGAAGATTGTTGGGGCCCACTTATCTTCCTCCAAAATATTTTCATCATCAACTGAAGAATACACCATATCCAAGAAATCTAAGATCACTACCACTACTCTGCGATTCCCATTCAAGGAATCTTTCAGTAACAGATTCTACACTATCAGTGAAGTTCTAGATGCAAACCCCTTTGAGACTGTTGATATCAAAGTAATGTTACAAGGATCGGAATTATCGAGAAAGTTCGCGAAGGTCAATGTCACGCAATGCGGTGTTTCAAGAATTTTCCAGAACTGTGATTCATTAGTTTCAAAATAGAGTTTAATGTAATAGCTGTAAATAGTTCCTTTTGGAAACTTCTAGATTTCTCTTCGGAAACTTATATAAGCGGCTCTCCACCCAGTTAGTTGTTGGTGTTTGGGATTCGGGACTTCGTTCCCTGTTTGTGATTCCCAAGTGATATTGTGTGACAAGTGACAACTGAAGGGATTTTCTCCCTTCGTATGTGTTTGTGGAGTGCGATACTGTGAAAGAAGTCTTCAGGAGTTTTCGTCAAAGAGAAGGACAGTACTTTGCCTGTGGCCAGATAAGCGTAGAGAAGTACTGAGTTTAATATTGTAGTGAGCGGATTGTACTAAGAGTAGTCGCTAGCTCGAGTATAGTTGTCTCCCGTTGTTTACAGTTAAATAAATTGTGTTTCGTGGAAATAGCGAGGTTATTATCTTTCTGCCGGTAATTAGTTACCGTAACAGTAAAGATATTGACAAAGTCAGAAAGCAAGCAAGCCGTTGTTCGTGGAGAAAGAACAAGGTACCAAACAGACTGCATAGTTGCCGATGAAACCAATTCAATAAAACTAGTTGTGTGGGAAGAAGCCATAGACAGAGGGTCCCCTATACTTTTTTCGTGAAACGAGATTGGGATTTTTTTTTTCTCGTGGAACGTGATTTAGGTTTATTTATTTAGTCGTGATTCGTGATTGCCCATATTTGATTTGTGCGTGAACGTGAACGAATTTTGGGAATTATCCGTGACGCGTGAACAGTCTCACTATTTTTACGTGAATGCATTTTGCAAAGTGGTATAGGAGACGCTCTAGACAAAGTGAATGCAGGAAAATGTTACCACATAGAAAACTGTAAAATAAGAATTTTTGATGATTCTAAGTTTCTAAACAACAATGAGGTCACTAAAATAACACAAATCAGTGACATACCAAATGTTAATCTGGCTACTCCACAATTGCATGATTATCTTATAACAGGAACTTGCATTGGTACTGACATTCGCCAACATTATTCTTGTATAGTTTGCAGCAGAAAGTTAGAAGAGTCAAGTTTTACTGACGACACTGTAACATGCCCTAATTGTCAGATTACGACTTTAGTTTCCTTGCTAAAAACCAAGCTTGTTTGCCAACTTGTCATTAAAGTTGGAGAGAAAATAGCAACATAGACAGCTTTCAATGATGCTGTTCAGAGCTTTTTTAACCAATATCAAGTGTGACACAGCCTTATCAGATGTTGACACTAAAGTGTTAAAACATCAACTGCTACATGCTGGACCTCAGAAGATGATTGTGGACAAAGCATCCAAGATTATCTCTCAGTTTTTGCCAGCTTAGTTATAACACAATGATAATGTTGCTGTTGTAGCGGAGCTCCAGCGGCCCGAAGGGCCGCAAAGCGGAGCCCCATACCTATAGAAACCCGTCAACTGCTTTTCTCATGGTAATCTTGGCTAGCGGCATTGTTCGTGGGCGCGACCGACGACGACGACGACGTCATACAATAATTAATAATGTCCTAATAATAATAATAATAATAATAATCCAACATGGCGGCCATACTCCAGCTGACCATCTAGTTTACAGCAGATATCTTTGATATTAGACATCCATGTTATGGTCAATTGACACCTGTCAAAACAACGTATCCGCTGACCAGTATCACGTGACTATATTGCTATGTTATGAGCTGTCGAGGTCAGCTGTTTTTTTTAAGTTGACCGATGATCAGGTACTGGTTTTCAATTGGATCGCAGGCTCAAGCCAGGCCAAAACGAGGCTTAATTTTTCGTCCTGTGAGCAATATTCGCCGCCTACCTTGACTACTTCTCAGCTCTTTTTTTGTTTAAACCGATGAGAATCAGCCTTTGGATGTTAAGAGGAACAAATTGGATTGACTGGCTTTGCTATTTTATAGTTTACGGATCTTCGAGAGAAAAGATCATGTGTTTGTCGTTCGGTAACATGTTCAAATTTGAATTTATTAAGCCGAAGCAAGACATAAATACATGCTATCGGATACGTGCGTGACAATGCTATATAATGCAATTAAAGTGCATATGATTAAATACCAAGGTGCAAATGAATATGCAAATGATTATCACATAGTATAACAGTTTCGCAGGGTTTTAATCATGCAGGCGCTGTCTTTGATTGCTGACTTTTGCTGTGTAATAAAAATCTTTAATTGAAGAAGCTTCCTTGGTGGACACGGAAAGTAACACAAAGTGACGGTGAAAAACTTCAAGGCCCGCTAAGGATTTGTATCTGCTTAGCAAATGAATACTTTTCCAGTGTGAAATGACGGCTTCTGATTTAGCTCTGTGTTCGGAGTGATAAATTTGTTGACTGGCAGGTCAGTACTCCTGTTGTGTCTTTCATGTGACAAATGGTGACTTGTCTCTGTGACTACGAGGGCATGTACTAAAACCCGAAACAATGAAACGAACGACCGAAACGAAACCACCGAAACAAGCGAAACGAACGAAACGAAGCCACGAGCCAGCAAAAGACAGAATTATCTTACATTTAGGACTTCAAGAAAGAAAATGGTTTCGCATTTTTTTTATGTATTTTTAGGGCGAAGCACCGACCAAAGCAGATGGGAAAAGAAAAGAAAGGAAAATAAGTGAAAAGTTAGGGAAAGAATCGAAGTATTCACTGATAACGTCTCAGTCAGTATCGCTACTTGTCTCCCTGAGACTACGTTTAAACTGTATAGTAGTGGAGGAGATTGTGAATTACAAGGACAGAATATAGAAGACCAAAAATCCATGTAATCACATTGTTTCTGTGGTTTCGTTTCGGTGGTTTCGGTGGTTTCGTTTTGGTCGTTTCGTTTCGTTGTTTCGGGTTTTAGTACATGCCGACTACGAGTTATGTTTGTTACTTGTCTTAGTTTTCCAATTTCTACGAGGAACGCCGAAGAAACATTCGTCGGCATCGTTCTTTGTTTTCTTACCTTTTGTTACAAGTTTTCATGCTGTTTCGACTAAAAAATGCTCGTCTTTTTTCCAAATGCATATTTTCGATCCAATATTTCATTTTCGATCCTAAAACTCTTCGCTTTCCCTGCAGTTGCAGTTGATCACCTGAGTTGATTCATCGCTAAAATACTATGCTCGATCAGTCTGTCGCAGTCACGTTTCTCAAGGAAAAGTAAAGTCGATTTCGCTCAACGTTTTTCCATGTTATTGTACCGGGTATTGTAAAAAGGACATCTACGGCACTTTCTATCGCCTTTACTGCAATAGATCACAAGAATAACACCATAAAATGTTCAAAACAAGGCGAGCAAAGTCCTTTTGTTCTTTTATGGGCGGTGTTGAAGAGAGCTCACTTTGAGGTTTTATCGCACTAGTACTTTTGCTGTAAAATATTTTGTTTTGATAGATTAAAATGTCACCGATGTCGGTTGTCAAGTTGGTTTAATAGTGGGACACTAGAACTGTTAACCTAATGAAGTGATTTTTACTATTTGTATCGAAATTTAATCAGATGTAATTAAATTGTGATGAAGAAAAGTTTGTTAATCGTTTTTGCTCATCATAATCATATAGTTCCTGTGAAACAAAGCCCGATGATATTTCGAAAATCTACGTTTGCACTTGATTGAATGGTGGCTCTGGTTCTGCAGCAAAACAGTAAAAAAAAAATATATATATATATATGTAATCAT
>OX419342.1:25304093-25306593 GCA_948470475.1 Galaxea fascicularis | reverse complement strand
GGTAATTGGCAACATGCACTGCTGGACCCAAGTTCTGTCTACTCTATTAGTCTCCGAAGATTTCCTCCACTGTAACAGATCCCGGCCTCCCCACAGCCAGAAATAAACTATTATCACATCACAAATTTGAAAAATTTTGTACAAATCTTTGAGATTTCTAATTTTGGCCAATTTTGAACAGCCGTAACGAAAACTAGTTTTCTAAAATTATTAAGAAAACCATCGAAAAATCCTTAAATTTTTACTTGCGTTGATTACTGGAAGGCTAGCTCTCTAATGACTCCATCATCAGGTTCAACCATTCCAGCTGCGTTGCAGTCAGTTCTTTCAGGGGGCTAAAACGTCAAGTTTATACATCTTTCCGAGTACCCTGGATTTATTTTCCATTATTTCCCTTTTCCTTCCCCTAGGTAGACTAGACAGTGAACCGGAGATAGATGATAGCGATTCAGCTTGGTGCGCTATGAAATGCAATAGGCAAACAAAACGACATACGAGTAAAATGAGTAATGTACTACCAAAAAGACATGCGCAGAATTTTTGCCCTAATTTCGGTCGCCAAAAATTCGCAGAGAGTTTGCATTACCTTTTAACATCGTGCCGCTAAGCGGTAGCCGATTTAAGAGCCGGGTTCACGATTCGTTGGACGGTCTGATTCATTTGTAGGGAAACACAAAAGTTATACGAGAATTCGAAGTTTCCAAAACAACTCTGGCTGAGGTTTGCATGCGGCAACCGCTCAAGAAAAATATCGCGTTATCTTAAGATCAATGTTGAACGTACCTTCTGGTTATTAGCTCTAGTACTTAGCTGTATTACTTGGAATTCCACCTCTTGCCGAAAAATTACACCTTTGGTTCAGTGGATGTCTCGTATTGGTAAAGTATAGCTCCCTTTAAAGTTAGTCGCTCAAAGGAAAAATTAACAATGATGCTATGAATAATGAAACTGCTTTTTACACCCAAATAAATATCAAGCATATGAAATTATGAAATTACCGCCGACACCAATTGGATTGGGGCTGTGATCCCAGATGTTCCCCACAGTGCCGTAATCCCCCGGAGTCATTTAGCGTCATAACAATCATTAGTATAAATAAAAACTTTCTATCGAATAGGGTACCAAGAAAAAGAAAACGAGCGCTAATGTAAAATTGATTGTCGAATCCAGCGCTTGCTTTATGCTGGGCTCATTGGACGAACCGTGTTTCGTGTGACACTTCGTGAATTTTTTTCAGGTCAACTGCTGGCCAAGATGTTAAAAACACTATGACAGGCAGTCCAATAAAAATTGCAAGATCGAAGAATTTCAGTTAATTTAAACTGTCAAAGATCAGCGATCTATGCAACCGGTTTTGTAGGATTTATCCATCATTTCTACTAACTGTTGTACTGTCGTAGTCATGAGTCGACAGATGTTCGTGACAATGTTATGCAAAAGCAAGGCGTGACAAGCGACGTTTGACGATGTCAGCTTGAACGTTCACACATCCCTTCCAATAAGCCCAGCATAAAAGTGATGATGCTATGAATAATGAAACTGCTTTTTACACCCAAATAAATTTTAAGCACATGAAATTATGAAATTACCGCCGACACTATTTGGATTGGGGCTGTCATCCCATTGAGATGTTCCCCACAGTGCCGTAATCCCCCGGAGTCATTTAGCGTCATAACAATCATTACTATAAATAAAAGCTTTTTATTGAATAGGGTACCAAGAAAAAGAAAACGAGCGCCAATGTAAAACAAAATAGTGAGATGAAGATTTTAAGAGCCAATGTCTGTAATTTTCGAGAATCGGGCGTCAGTCGTGAAATTTTGAAGTTCTTCATATTTTGCCTAAATAATCTATGTAGTAAAGTATTTTGATAAGTAACATTAAAAACTGTAACGGCTTTCTATTTTGTTTCGAAATCGGGCAAAGTTTGAAAAACGCTAAATCGGCGGCCTTTGAAGTGTGCGATAAGTGGAAAATTACGCATTTTCTTTGCGCTCGTACAGAAAATCGGGGGGACATATGTAACTGAAATATAATCAAAAAACAAACACACTCTTATACTTCATAATTCAGTAATTTACTTTGGATAAGCTGTTAGGATGGGACTATGCCTGCCAAAACAAGAAACACGGTTTCCGCTCATTAGAAAAATAACAAATTTGAGCTAACTTCAACATCGAAAAAACCAAATTGGTACGTGGAGTTTGAGCATGAAATATAGACTGCCTTAAAGCAAAACTTTTAGTGTTTTCTGTGTTAATAATTTTCTGGCGGCATTACAAAAGTGCCCCGTCGAGAGATCAAAACGTGAAGGGTAGTTTCGCACGCGGGAATGGTGCCACGAACAAGCCATTCACATGTTATCGTAAACACTAAAGCTTTTTACAGAGGATCACCATACGGAAACTTTCTGAAAACCTTACAAAATACTTAAATATGTATATCTATAAAGTATTTAGAAGAGCAACAGCTGGTCTTGCCGGTTTGATAACAAATTGGA
>OX419342.1:25281593-25296593 GCA_948470475.1 Galaxea fascicularis | reverse complement strand
CGGGCTGGCCCGGTTGTCATGTAATCGCGGAGTTGATTTTTGTTGCGTTTAACAAACGTGCCGAGATCCCGGCAAACTGACCCAAGCCCGGCTAACCGGGCCAGCCCGCCTCATGTAATCAGGCCCTTACCGGGATCTCGGCTAACCGCGCTGGCCCGGTTGTCATGTAATCGCGGAGTTGATTTTTGTTGCGTTTAACAAACGTGCCGAGATCCCGGCAAACTGACCCCAGCCCAGCTAACCGGGCCAGCCCGCCTCATGTAATCAGGCCCTAAAACGAAAACTAAAAGATGAGGAAGCGGAAATAGAAGTGAATGTAAAGCGGTAAGTATAAAACGTGGACTGAGTACAAAATGCAGACTACCGACCACGGGCTCGGTATAAAACTAAACTGTCACAGACTGCCGAAAGTTAAGACGCAGGAATTTCTTAGACTATGAGTAATCCCTTGTTATTCAAGTCAGCCGGGGATTCTAGAGGAAGCGAAAGACACGAGCGGGCTCAAAAATTACCTCCCGTGAACTAAACCATAACCGAAAATAAGGGTCTCCAGGCTGTTGCACGCGTACGCTTTCTGATAATGCTAGCTGTAGTGTTCTATTTCATTCCTGTTATTTTGTGAAACAGATATGCATAAATTTGATGAAGTAAACTGAACTCAGTTGAAATAAAATTTCAGAACAAAGTGCATAAAGCCTGGTTTCCATACGATCTTAACGGTCTGCGAACGGTCAGCGATTGGTCTGAGACACTATGGCGCCATGATCGGCGATCGGTCTGTGTCACGTCGCTGACAAATGGAAACATGTGTCCCCCGCATCTGCGGTGGTCTGCGACACACGATCGGAATGATCGGAAGAGTTGACTCTAGTTCTACTTTCCCGATCATTCCGATTACAGATAGCTTCAGCAGACAAATTGGACTGTAGGCTGGGCAATGGATTGTCTCCAGAGCATCTGTAGTTAAAATGGAAACCCCTTAGTAAGGCCTGTTTTCCTGAGAAAAGACCAGGGGCGTATACTATACAAGTTAAAGGCTAACAGCTCTTCACCATTTTTCGTGCACCGGTGCCCATAACCTGTGCTGTCGAAAGAAAATGGAACCATTTTTTTCTGTCAATGGGGTGTGCATTAATTAACACAAAACAAACACAAACACAAACAATTGACTTTTGTGTCCTTGCTTTTCGTTTTGCATACCACTTCCAATCAGTAAAAGTATGCGTATGAGAACCTTAATTTGGTTTCAGATTACTGAAAGGCGACAGAATAACCACCACAGCCAACACACTGATGATGATAACAACAGTTTAAAACTCTTTAAGCCCTGACATCAACATGCATATTCTCTTAACTGGTCTTGTCAGAGCATGGAGCATTTCGTCAAAGGAAGAACTTGAGGACACACTCAGGTCCAACATCTAGTGAATATCAAATTAAGGTTTGAAGACGATATTCTGGGCGGCAGGGAGTGGCACAAAATCAGTGGGCTTATTAGTCAGGCAGAAGTGGAAGCCTATATTACAGCTACTATCACAACTGTAGGGTGACTGGCTAGTATGGGGGGGGGGGGGGTGTTTGGAAGGGTAGAAGGCTTGTATATGGTTGGTGCGCAGCTAAACATGGGCGTACGAGAGCTTTCTGTGCCAAACGTAAGGCTTTTGAAGATGCCCTGCTCTGGATGGCTGCAAACACAAGCCACGATAACCGTGTCATAGTACTCACAGACTCCCAGATCCTTATTTCAAGATTACAGGAGGGTAAAGTAAGAAGGACCTGTGTTGTTCCACTTGATGAGATCAGAGCTGCACTCACAATCATTTACAGCCCTGGCCATGCAGGCGTAAGCCATGAGTCACCATCTTGCTGGCATGGCTGTGCCGTTTGGTGACATGAATTACTATCTAAGAGATGTAATACTGAAGCATGCACTGTAATTTACTAAAGAATCTAGAGGATTAAACATATCAGTCAAGTTGATTGTTTGTTAGTTTTTTCATTTTTGCTTAGTATTCAAACTCAACAACTTGCAGTCGCAAAATAGACTGCACTGGGTATTTCAGAAACTTGAACAACTTGCTATTAGATGCAGTACTGCACTGTAAGTTTCTTTAGTCTTCAACTCTACTGTGGATGCTTTAAAAGCTGCTATCAATTACAGTGATTAGTACACACCAATCTTAACCCTCTTTGGCGGTCTGAGCCACATCCCTTTCGGTTAGTGTCCCTTAATGGAGGTAAAAAATGGGGTTCAGGACCCAGAAAAAGACTGGGCCCATCCCCTGAATAGACTCCCCGGGTTAGCCGTGGTAAAATTAAAAGCATTAAGCGTGATTATTTATTTTTGAAAGTGAAATAGGGAGTATTTCGAGATATTTAGAGACTTCAGAGCACTCGACACCGTGTAACCTCCTTTACTAGCGACAAGACCAAACTAACCCGGAAAAGCAAAAAATCTTTATTGTTTCATTCTCAACAAGGGACGTTTGTTTGTTGTTGTTTTTTTTTTTATGTAAGTGAACCGTGACAACAAAAGAATAACCGTTATCCGTGAAAGTTACCCCCCCCCCCCCCCCTGATTGAGACCCTCAATAAACGACTCACTGATTGAAAATCCCAGAAAAATACGAAAGATTCTTGTTAAAACAAACGCTTCCAATTACTCATAGAATATGTTGGCCATATCGCACTGTATTTTTATGCACTGTTACCGCAGTTGCGTAACTGTTTTCAATACTTTTATTTGTTTTTCCTTTTCTTTCATTACGTAACCTTTTTCATGTCTATGTACGCTCACACCTCGTTTGTTCGTCTTAGTTTTAAAAGCCAATCTTTTTTGTGCAAGATTTTTATTTTCGTCTCGTTGCTTATAGTGTATGTCAGATTGTTTAGTTTGCTTTCGCTGCTGCTAGTTTTTCCTGTGCCGTACGTAGAGTCACCGATAAGGTATGTTATATTTTGGCCGTATGTTTCCTGTATTGTTGCAAGCTTTCTGTCGTCTTAATCTTAATATATTTTTTGTAATTTTCTTTTATAAGAACCGTTCTGGGACGGAGGTTTTGTACCGTACGGGACGAGTTTTAAAGTGACAAAATAAACTGTAGAGTGCTGAGTTCCTATACAGCGGCTACATGCACATGTGAGAAGGCTTATCAGGGATCACGTCGGCGTGCGATTTTGGTCCGCCGGGCCCTTTTGAGTACCTGTGCCCATAAGTTTCAATCCAGAGGTAAAAAAAATGCGTGCCAGAAACGCTCGTCTCTTAGAGCATGCGCGTTTTATTTAAACAAGTAAGAACAATCGAAGACATCTTTCACGTGGTTCAGTGTGCCGTGAATATTTTGTAAGGTGCTGGCTGTAATCAAACTGGCCTTGAAATGCAAGGCAGAATTGCTGTGTGATAAAGAAGGTAAGATAATTAACAAGGACATTGATATTTTGTTACACATGGCCATATTTTTATTCTATATTTCCATGGAATCATTCATTTTATTCGAGAAAACTCTAACAGAGTGGAAGAGGGAAAGACAAATCATTTGCCAATTATTAGCGTTCTAAAGAGAATCATGCATCTCATTTTAAGAATTGATTTTTCAACAATGGATTCGACCAAGTTCTCGGAGGAGCAATGGGCGAAGTCAGTTTTGCACAACTTGGCTTTTACAAACATCGTCTGAAAGATGTCAATTCGAAGAAACTAGTCGCTGAGTGACAACAACTGGTAGAGACCTGTTGACCGGACATAAGAAACGTGCTATGCATTTTTAAAGCCTCAACGTTCTTACGAGTTCCTACTCAACACTTTTTAGACTTCGTATGATCGTTGGGAAGGATTTGCAACCGCAGTTGTTCAAATGTCTCAAAATTCGCTTAATTGCAACCTAATTAGTAGTCGCAAAACTTTATTGAATTCACTTTCACGGAATCCAATCGCTGTGGCCAAATGACAGCCAGTCAATACATGACCGGCATTCCACTATTTTTTGAAAAATTATAGAAAACTGTCCAAGAACTTATCCGATTTTAAACTATGATGTTTTCATGACAATATGCTAAGCGATTCGAAGAAGGCCTAGGCATCCCTTTGTTTACACTGGGCGTATAAAATGCTGTCTGTCAAAGTTGACAAGATACCACACGATCTGCAGTCCGATTTTTCGGACAAATTCAGTTAAATCCAAGAATTTATTCCGTTGTAACAAAAATTTAGATGTGCTAACCAATTCTGAAGACGTTCAGCGTTTCCATACTGAACCCTTTGTATACGACTACAAAGCTATGTCAGCTATGAGGTGTAATACTTTTGATTCTGCGTGGGACTAACAACCGGAACACTAAAACGTCGGCAGGACTAAACATAGCGTAGGTGTAAAATACTTATTCAAGCAGGGTGAGCCCAGGAGATAAAGATCGCTAACTGCATGAGCGAAAGTTTTTTTAAATCCTTGACCAAATGAGATATTCAACCTAGTGCCCACGGCATCGCCTCGCCTCCTCGAGTTTTAGACTCGTCACGCAATCTCTGCCGTTGGGGGGCAGAGATTGCGTGATGAGCCGAAGGAAACTCTGTGCAGAACGTTACCTTCATAAAACGTTGACCTTGTATCATCTGATGTAAGGTGCTTATTAGCGAAGAAATGTTTAGTTGTGTATAGTTTTCCTTGGATTAGTTTGGAAGTCTGTTGTTTTGCTGGAAACAAATCAATTTCAGTATTTGGGAAGCGCAAACTCGCACGACAAGAAGTGCCTCAGTATTGAGGTACAAGTAGTAAATTTGCGACTGTGGATTTACTCAGCCCTTCGCGACTACGAAGAAAATTTGAATAAGCGAAGTTTGAAACATTTGGACGACAATATGCACATCCGGTTTGAAATAAAAAAAAACTTAAATATCTATTAATCGTTTCCGAGCGGCTTTCTAACTTAAAAATAAACACACTGTCATTTTTTACTTACAACAGAATTAATTCTGATTTACTTTTTCTTCTTTGAACACATAAACTCTAGCAAAAACAATGTAGTTCTTGAGCGACTAATAATGGCTCGTAGGGAGCTGGGGCCTGGATACAAGGTAATAAGAAGGAAGAAATTTTTGGCTGTCGTTGGGATAATACTGACGATCATTGTGCTGATACGGCTTATCAAATCACCTTCGCCGGAAGAGATCAGAGCCCTGGACTTTATGATACAATGGTGTCGTACAAGACGAGCGCGCGTGGACTGGGAACAAATGTTAAAACCGTGCAAGAGAAACCTCGCATGGGGCAGTAAACTTCCCGGATGGGAACTGGAACAACGCACCGACCCGGATGAGAGCTACATTTCTTTGTGGGACATTCGCCCTTGTGGTGAATTCAGCAGATTGAGTATTAGGACATTGACTAGTAATGGAATGGAGAAGAAAATCGGTGGTGACTCGTGGCGAGTACATCTAAAGGGCCCGGCTTCGGTTGCAGGGACGGTTTTTGATCACATGAATGGCACCTATGAAGTTCTGTTCCTGATCACTGAGCCTGGGGACTATCAAGTGGAAGCGATTTTAGACCATTCTCTCTGTGATGGATTTACTGATCCACCACCCTATTGGTTTGTTGTCGGTAGGTATCTTGGATGTTCTTCATCATTTCCTTGTCGGTCACCATTATTACTAAGTGTTCTTTTTACATAGTGGTGAGCGCAACATGAAGTCACTGCTCACTTTATTTTATTTCATTATCACAATAGGAAGCGCGCAAGGTAAAAACCAACAGGAGGGAGTCCTGGGTCCGATTAAACAAGAATCAGAGCGGCCGTACATATTAAAGCCACTGAGGTTTGGGAACCCGATATGGATTAGCATTCGCCCGATCCCTTTCGGAACGAAACCACCGTACAAGGGTGAGATAAATTTAAAATTGATAGGAATTCTTAATTGTAGTACCCAGAAAGTTTCAATTTTATTCAGTTAATCACAATCAGCATGAACACGTCGGACAGTCGTCGTTTTCCTATCCCGAGGTTACTTGTTGCATACAAAGACGCGGTCCCTGCCTATGCGTTTATCGTCCGCAAGAAACCTGACGTTGGATCTTGGTTCATCCGAACTATTAAAAAATAATCTTGAAACATTTATGGTTCTCATTTTTAGTGGTGCAGTCTGCAAGCGCTGGTTATGACTTGAGTTGTGGAATTCGGTGCAATTTTCTGTGGGATGGTTTTGGTAACTGGGTCAGCGGTAACCAAGGAGCGCTGAGGTGGAAGCCTTTTGTTACAGCAGATGGTGAGTTAAGTTGCGTCAAATTTTATGATTTCATGTTCTGACGACGAGTAAGCCTCAAACAAAAACAAAACCAAAAAACGCTCTACTCCGTCGGTTTACGCTATGAAACAGAAAAACAAGTTACCGGAGAGACCCTAAATATCTTCAAAACGAAACTAGGAAGACAGCTAATGATGAGGTGGTGAAGGTTTGCTGGTCATTAACCTCGACCCTGCCGCGGCAGGTTGTTGAAAATCTCAATTGGCCGCCATTAGAGTTTCCCTAGTGGTATCTCTCAGTGACATAAATTACGTTAAAGTATGGCAGAATTACACAATTGTACAATTTCCTGGTATTTCAATCGACATGTTTTTTCAGGTAAGGATAGACACAGCTCTCTTAACCCCAGTCCTCTTCGGCCTGATAGCGTGCTGTGGATGTACGGGGACTCGGTCAGTCACCAGTTTTTCTGGGGAGTCAAACCACGGCCGCTATGCACAAATGTCTTTAAATGGTGTGGATACACATACAACTGGATTTACCAGTTAAAAGGTATGATCTTTATTGCAAGAAGTAATATGTTTTACACATGAACTTTTACACTTTTTAGCTTCGACTCTTCTTCTCTAAAACTTTTTCAAGTGTTTTCTCGATCTATCTTTTTTGTTGCAGAAAACGTATCAGCTGCAAAAACCGCTGATGATAATTTGGACTTCAATTACATGAGAGTTGCTAGTGAACTACTGGACATTATTACAAAACCGTTCTTCGACAAGAACAGCGCAATTCTCTTAAATGCTGGACTACATTACTTGGAAAGCACAAATTTCTCTAATTATCAAAAGACGATTGATTCGCTTATTCGACTCTTTGATGAGACGCGGATGGTAAGAAGAGCGAACGGAAAATCGCTGTTTCCTGGTGAGATGATCTGGAGAACGACAACAGCTCTGAATAAACAAAAGCTAGGAGCCAAGCACATCCAAGCGAGACGATTTTTAACCTATCAGGTACGGAATCTCAATGGTAATTACTTCAGTCAATCACGTCACGACACACGCAAACATCGCAATGAGCCAATCAGGATTCGAAACAATTTCATATAGCCGGTGCATACTAATTTCTTGGAATGTCCAAGGGGGAAAGGTGCAAAGAGGTTATCCCTATGTGAAGCACCAACCCAAGGTCAGCACTAGGGGTGGTCACAGCCAGGGTTCGTTACGTCCCTAGGAGTTCTTTAACATCCAACAGAACTAATTGTGAAGAGTTGTGAGACGGAACCTCCTATTTATCGTCCTTATCCGAGAAGAATAGAAAGTCCAACCATTTGCAGATGTCATTGCCAGGGAAGCACTTTCTCCTCAGTTGTTTAACGGCCCTGAGTGTTGGTCCGGCCGGTGCTGTGAACCCACGACCTCCCGCACGGTAGTCGGTGCTCTACCAACTGAGCCAACGGGTCGGCGGTTTAAAGAACAGCGACCAGTGCAAAAGGCGAGAAACTGTACGCGTGGAAGTGATAATTGTTTTAGTATTTCTTGACAGTGGTTGAGAAAGTGACGCCAGTTTTCCAACCAATCACAGCGCAAAGTTAAGAAAAACCAAAGTTAACGAGATTTACTAAATACTAATTGGCAGTGTTTAAAAATGGACCTTCTTTGAGACGTCGGTTGTTGGTTTGGTTTTCAGCGACGTTGCGGTAATCGTCGTGTAACAGATGGTTCCAGTTGTTTTTAGTTTTAATTAAAAATCAAAAATTTTCCCAACAGACTGAGAGAGTGCAGAGAGTTCGATTTTTTAGTATTGAAGTGAAATTTTCTTTTTGTCTTTTTTTTCTGCCAGCAGCGTGTTCTTCTGTTCAACGCGTACGCCACATCAGCCATGTGTCAAGCGAATGTCCCTGTTCTTGATGTCCATCCACTAACCGACTCCTACCCCTACGGAACGGGTAAACCGTCAAAGCCCAGAGATGCAGTGCATTACGAACATTTTGTGTTCGAGTCCGCGGAAAGAGTACTAGAGGATTACTTTTATAGAACTTATAAAAGCGATTAAAATGTGTTTTCGCTCACGTGGCACGGCAGCCATGTTGGAGGGCTATACAATACAATTGTTTTTTGCGAATTTGCATAAGTTCCTAGTACATACGCGGTCCCTTAAATTAATCTACCCAAACGGAGTTGTTTCTACACCTTAAAACATAAATTAACTTATTAAGCGACTTTGCCGCCAGTTTCCTAATGCACGAGACCCATTGTTAACACTGCATTTTCAAAAACGTTTGAAGAAAACCGGCTCAATAAAGAGACTAGGAACTCATGTGTACAACTTCAAACTCAGTGAAGTAAAATACAAACACCGCGGCTCACTCATACGGTACACTCAACCCACTCAATCCAGATTCAATAATGTCCTAATTGTAGACATTCTTGTAAAACAATCCGTTCTATTTAAAGTTTAACTGCAGTTGTTTGAGTTTTGTACAAAAACTATTTTAAGACCAAAACAGCGTGTTTAAGATTTGAAATAAGCCCCCCTCCCCTCTCTATTGAGTCCCTTTCTCTAATAAGCCCGCCGTTAATGAGGCCTGACATTAAATGAGCCCCCCCCCCCCCGGGGGGCTTAATATAGCTTTTACGTAATAGAGCTTTTACAGTAAACGCGAATTTTAGTCGTCCTATTGTTGGTGGAAGTCTGGTTAACCAGCGAGTATTCAAAAGGAACAAAAATTGAATTTGGTTTGAATGTGGGAAATTAAGACAATAGGCATTTTTTATTTAAAAGGTAAGGTAGTCAAGAAAAATAAAAATGTTTTCCGACTTCAAGTAATATTTGCCCTCAGGTTTAATAAGTGGGAGTTTTAGCAACTAGGACGGCAACGGCAACGAGAACACCACAAAACAATAGGCTTAATGAGCAAAAACAATCGCCGTCCACGTGCGTTTTACAGTTTTGTACATTTCTTTGCCGTCATCTGCAAAACAACGTCAAATGACCAAATTTTATGTTTTCTTAAGAACGTGAGCGCATGGCGGCAAAGTTTTCTTTCTTTTTCCTAGCTTTAATGCCGTTCATATTAATTTAGTTCCCAGTTCGCCAGCATTTCCCAAGTTAAACAAATTTCAATAATTGCGAAAGCGTCACAGAAACGAGAAGTTATAATTATACTTTGAAATGACGTTTTCGTTGCTGTCGCCGTCGTCGTTGCTAAAACTCCCTAAGATCTTGAATACGGCACCATGTTTTCGACTGGTAGTTTGTTGTCACAATTAAGTCACGTGGTCGAAGGCTCCTAAACTAAATAATGACGATCAGTGGAAAGCTACGTACAGTCGGTTACAGCCACAAGGCTAAATTACGACAAAAAAAGAAATGAAATGTTGAACTATGGAAAAGTACTTTGTGCTGTAAACGAGGATTAGGGTAAGAACTGAGGTTGCCGAAAAAAATGGCCTTTTGTTTTCAATAATATTTGGTTTCTGATACCCGTAACAAGTTGGGCTCGTCTAAGCAACATGTGTTCGCTGTTTCGAACATTTCGCTCCTATGAGTGTCCGTGCCTGTCCTAATCGTCTTCATTTCTTATTAGGTTGCCCCTCCAGTCATTTAACAGTGTAACCTCGTGGAGATGATAGCAAAGCAAATCCACAGCCGACTTAAATTATAAATGAATGATTCAAGCCATTTGTACCCCAAGCATCAAAGGCACAAACATTTTTTATGAGTGAAACTCTCAGAGATGAAGACGTGTCTTCCGAAAACAGAACAGAACACGACTCCACAGGCACCTTACAGACAGCATTCCATAGTGTGCTCCGCTGTCCACCACAATTACGGCGCAAGATACGTCAGCTCTGTATTTCTTTGCAAGTGCAGGTGACTCAAGGCAGAACCTTGCGAGGACTACCCCGGATGTTTGTCTTGCGCAGAGTTTTTTTCCTATTCTGGACACTAACTGCGACACTTTTATTGTATCTCAAGTGGTATTTCCCGTTATACCTCACAAGCACGGTTAATCGCAGTAGTTTGGAGGAGTTCAGGAAGGACTGGTGCCGATTGCGCAAAATTACAACAGATTGGGAACTACTTAGTAAACCGTGTAAAGGAAACACCAAATTTAGAGTCAATTTGCCGGGATGGGGACTGGTAAACAGGACCGATCCAACGCAAAGTTTTATACCTTTTATGGATATCAAACCCGCGGGCGAGTTCAGCCGGTTTAGTATTCAGTCCCAGACTTCCAGCGGCCAGCCCAAAATTGTCGGAGGAGACGATTGGAGGATTTTTATATGGGGACCGACTTCATTGGTACCGACTGTAATTGATCACGAAAATGGAACTTACGAGGTCGTGTTCCTCATCCTGGAGCCTGGGACCTATCACGCATCTATCGTTCTGGATTACTCGATGTGCGATGGGATGAAGAATCCACCAGATTACTGGTTTATGCTCGGTAGGTATATCTTATAGAGCGTTTACACATCACGTCACGACGGCCAACCCTCTGGGATTTGAATTCTATTTTTATGCAAATACTTTCTTTTGTTTCATTAAACCACTATGGCTACTAATCACGTGGCTGAAAACGCTTTCTGTCGCTGTGCTTGAGCCCGGTGAGTTTATAAAAAATTCTTATCAACTTCCTCACTTTTGTCAAAAGGAAACATTCATGGAAATGGTCAGCCACACGGAATTTTGAATGAGCCTTATGTTTACCTACAGACGCCTTTGTGGGAAGGAATACCGCTGGTTATGACGGTGCCACCACCATCTGGACCCACGAGATACGAGGGTAAGAACATAAGGCTTGCACGCTAGCTGCTTTGGTCTAGTTTATAGTCGAACATTTAATTGGCTCACAGTCACCGGGCTTGTTTTCAGAGTTATTATCACTTGAAGGGTTTGTAACACGGTTACTTTTTCTGTTGTTACCCATGGTAGCTGAGCACTCCAAATGCTTTTAAAAACGTTTGTGAGGCGCAAGAGAGCATTTTTATGGAAATGGCGCTATGTAAGTGTTAATTAATTTTTATATCAACCTATCGTCATGCCAACAAATGCTATCCTGGTGTCAGCTGATACAGACTGATACTATCGAACCATCAAGGTATGCGTTCTGGCGAGTGTCAGTCATTCAATGCTTATGGTAATGATTCCCTTTTTCTGATTTCAGAATTTCTGAGTTACGGACTGAGCACGCCTACTGGTTGTGATTCGGATTGTAAATTATTATGGGATGGATTTGGTCGCTGGTCAAACGGAACCTGGAAACCACACGTTCCAGGTAAGACGACACTGACCCGATCTTTGAAAGTTTCTATGAAAGGGTTAAGTAACGATTAAAAAGGTCCTGTTCATACCTAAACGTTTTCGTCTTTTCCCCGTTTTCGAAAAAATCTTTGTTCATACGTTACTTTTACTGAATTGGTTTTGACCGTCTACACAAACACGCCATATAAAATGATTAGATTTCACAAAATCGACTTTGAAACCTCGATTCATCCTAAAATTCTGCCTCCACTCTTCCAACTCTTCCAGGGTGACTATTTGGCAGACAAAGCCTCCCATAACGTACTTGTTAGTCCTGGTCTAACCCAGAACATTGGGACTTCGTTTCGGTGACGAATCTGAGAATTTTTTGCTTGGAGCATATATTGACGACAAAGAAAACAGGAACTAGGCAACTCATTTGATTTGTTTTGCAGGTTTGGGGGTGAAAACGTCTCCACGAAATCGCGAAGGTGTGCTTTGGATCTACGGAGATTCAAATGCCGGGAGATTTTATCGCTCCATACGCCAAACCGCTTTGTGCAAGACTGTCTTTCGCGCGTGCGCCTTCTCATACAATTGGATTTATCCAATCAAAAACGCAACTGTTGAAATGAACCAACAGAATTTTCTACCGATAAACATAACACGAGTCTTAGACGCCATAGCCAATGTTATTCATTCACGGCATATAGCAGGGAGCGAACAGAATGTTGTGGTACTTAACCATGGCTTGCACTTCATTACCTCGACAAACTTTTCGACATATCGCCAAGTTATCGACGGAATTGTAAATTTGTTTAAGGAGACCAAGGAAAATGATCAAGGTGTCATAGAACTAAAATTTAAAGGGAAAATGATATGGAAGACAAACTCAGCCATTCATAGAGAACGACTGAGGCTTCCACATCACCACAAAAGAAGGTTCTTAACTCGACAGGTATGGTATGACATTATTTTTATAATTTGTTGTAAAACATTGCAATCAACGTTTATGAAACATTGTTCTTAGAATAGCTTGCGTCGCAGACAGTGAACACACCGCCGGTATACACAGCCTATATCTCGGTTTTCACTTAGGTTTCGATTGACAAGCCAGGCTGCGCCGTATATTATTCTTAGGAGCGGACGTTTCGAGCGTTAGCCCTTCGTTAGGGCGAATCGGATTCGCTTTGACGCTCGAAACGCCAGCTTTTAGAATCCCTGTACGGTGGCCAATTTACATCATTAACTCCGTTGATAAAACAAAATTCTTGTGTACAACCAAACCCCCCCCCCTGCCCCCACCACCACCACCACCACCACCGACGCAGTAGCACAGTTTCTTTAAAAACTACCCCTTTATTCTTAGGAGCGACTGGCCACGAAAATGTGTGAACCTCTAGGAGCGCTGTATATCGTTATTGCTTATCGAAACCACTGCGCTTGGTGCAAAGATGCCATCTTTTTGTTTTTTGTTTATCCTTTTTTTTCTCTCAGCGAGTACAGCTGTACAATGCGTACGCCACATGGGCCATGTGCAGAGCTGGGTTTGAAGTGCTGGATGTCTATCCAATCAGTGCATCCTTTCCTAACGGTACTGACAACAGTCATGATCCGTTTGACAGTGTACATTACAAGGACAGTGTGTTAAAACCCGCCGAGAAAATCCTCCTGGAGTACTTCAGTCCACGGAATGAAGACGGTTTTTACAATAAGAGGCAGGGTGGTGTCGGTGGTGTCTAGACAAGCATAACCTCCTACCCAGACTTTCTTTGTGTGCACGGCAAAAAGAACGTCTGTGAGGGTAAGACGAGCACGCACTGTTCGCGAGAGCCTGGGAACGGATACACTTCAGATATCCCGGTTTCAAAAATTCGAGCAGCTCCCGTAAGCTCTAAATTTTATTGGCAGGGATAGTGTTGCACCTCTATTGTTTGTTCTTTTGTTCACCTGAAGGGTTGCAAGTCACGTGAGACCTTACAAGAGCTGCAACATGGCCCAAAATTGGCGACGGAGAAAAATGGGACAATAAAGAAACAACTCCTCCGAAGGGATTTAAAATTCGAGGCTGAAGAATTAAGTTTTAGCTTATTTCCTCTATGGCTTGGCATACCCAGGCCAACATACTGTAACTTAAAAGGCACTATTAGTCTTTTGAAGGCGCTGCTACATATATTTTGTTTGTCTTTTGTTATTGTTACAGAATTCCTTCTATCCTTTGGGTGCAATATACACGAAATGGTCGCACCATCTAATCATCGATAAGTGATATCAGTGTATCTGCACGGATTATTACACGTTGCTCCCGCTCATTTGAAGCAATAGAGCAGCTGCACTGGCCGACTCTTTCTAGCAGACGCTCTTACCACGAGGCCAAACTCGTTTTTCTTTGTCTTCACTCTTTAGTTTCTAGTTACTTCATCATATTTTACCAGATTTTCGAGCATTCACAATTATTCCACAAGGCAAAGTATGAGGCTATCTGATACCAAACGTTAAACAAAATTTTGGAAAAAGAACCTTTCTTTTTACTGGCGCAAAACTTTTTAATAAACTCCCTTTAAACATTGTACAGAGTGAAAACATTCAAACGTTCTGCCGCCGAGCAAGACATTTCTTTTTATCTTAACTTTGATTTTATTCTATTTTAGGCTTAAATGTGATTCGGCATTGTAGTTCTAGGCTTGTAATGTAGTTCTAAAATTTCTAGTCATATATTTTGTTTACATGAAAATTTCTTGATGTACGTAATTCAGTTTTAAGATACGACCAGCCTTAGAGCTGAATGGGCTACCCTGTGTAAATAACGTTTTACTTACTTACTTACTTACTTACTTACTTACTTACTTACTTACTTACTTACTTACTTACTTACTTACTTACTTACTTACTTACTTACTTACTTACTTACTTACTTACTTACTTACTTACTTACTTACTTAGGCCCAGTTCAGACGTCGTGCTTCTGCCGTGCCGAACTTAATTGCAATCAGGTTCAACTGTAGCACGGCAGAAACACGACTTTGATTCAGACGTCGTGCCAAATTCAGGATTACTGAGGCCACGCAACAATAAGTCAGTGGTAATGAAACAAATCCCGCCAAAATACATTAATCCCGCCAAAAGACATTAATATAATTTATGAATTTTGTTCGGTCTGATACTTGGCAGCGTTTGTAATGTACTTAGCTTATCAGCTATGCTTGGCCATAACATTTTAGTTTTCCTAATGTGTGATAACCTTCCTCATGGGACTGATCCAAGTCTCCCAGTCTGATCTGCGTCACAGGCAGAGCAGACTTGTCTGTCAACAGACCGCTGTCTGATCTCCAGCCGCTGCGGACCGAGTTATAACAGTTACACTTCTTACCATTATTAGAGCACGAGTTTGTTACTCCGCATGCGCACATGCCATTATGCCCTGTAGCTCCACCCCAGTAGTCCATCCTTGTTCCATCACGTGACACCCACCAAGCGTAACTGTGCTCAAGAAACGAAATGTCATTATTACATTC
>OX419342.1:25274093-25276593 GCA_948470475.1 Galaxea fascicularis | reverse complement strand
TTTGGAACTGAGGCTCAACGTTTTCATGTTTTTCGCGATTTCAGGCCTGAAAACGTTCTAAAGGTGTTCTTAAATTACATGGTATACACACGATGTCGCGCTAACCAACTGCTGGTAAATTTAGCTTTACAAAAACCATTTAACATAGAGGTTCACAACACGACATAAAGTCACCAGATTTTGCAGTGAAAACGCAGAAAAAGTTCATGTGTACATAATATACTACTCATATAATAAATGAGCGAGCAAAATAATTGATGTTCTTAACTGACTCTCAGCCTGTGCTATGTTCTAAGTATTTTCTTAAAATTTGGGTTAATCTCAGCGTTCATCTAAAAAAGGTTCTTATAAAAAAATGAGTGTAATCAGTGTAAAAAATTAAACGAAGGGTAGAATTTTGTGGAGTGAATCGTTTTGTTGAAATTGAAATTTTTTCCCTTAAAGTTCCTTGCAAGAGAGTCAATACTTATTTTACAAATTCCACTTTTGTTTTCCATTAAATTGGTTTATAATTTGTAACTAAGTAAACATCAGTATTAAGAATTTTATTGAAATGATCTTGGCAAATATCCAAGGTGTGAAATTCATGAGCTAGCTTGCACGGGAATCCGTTAACATAAATTTAAAAAAGCAAAAACTAGAAATGCGGTATGTATCGGCACCATTCGTTTTAAAATTTGTTTAATTTTAGCTGTGAATAAGAACAGTTAGTTGGGCTTACGATCACCGATAGTCACCTTTACGAAAACAAGACTTTCCGATTTCCTTTTCCCAAGAGTATTAATAAAATCATTGTTATGTGTTTTTCAGTTTACTTTAACACCTCATATCAGTCTAATTTATGTACGAGTTCATGGAATCCGTGAGAAAATACATGTGTTGGCAAAATTAAAAAATCCTGGAGAACAACGTGTTAGATCATTCATGTACACGGTTGTTTAACAACTCGAAGTGTTTTTGTTGTTTTCGTCCGGTTTTTTCTTTCTCTATACAGTTCCTAATAGATTCGGTAAAAAAGAGGAAGCCTCATCTTTTTTATTTAATCTGAGGTTTCGTACAAGCTGTCTAAACTGTTGATCAGTTTTAAAATGGCAAAAATTTGGATGGCCTTTGTTTTGCCGTTGTTGGGAGGTCAAATAGCCATGCAATCTACTGAAGGTACGTTTGACCGTTTTGAGCGCTGTGATTACATCTAAAATTTCCGTACTTCGACTTTTTGATTGTGAACATATTTCGTAAAACGTTTTCAGAAGACATTGTAAGTTAACACACGAGGTCCTTCCGTTTGCAGTGCAAATTTTTCAGTTGAAACCAGTTGCTATAATACAAAGATTCATTTAGTCATTTCGTAGTTTTCCATGGACGAAAACTAGAAACGATAGGTGTGTTGATAATCCTTCATGATCATTGACTGCCGAATCATTTTACAATGATAATGATCTTTGCGGAAAATTATTATTAATTTTGAAGGACTAACAAAATATTACCTTTATTGGTGTAGTTTCTCGAAAATGGTGGTCCCCAACTTCCGACGCTTAATCCAGTCTCTGAAAAGGTGGGTCGAAGTGGCCGCTTATTTTCAAAATTCACCGTTGGGTCTACTCAGTGAAATAAGAATAACCCGTTATCGTGCGTGATTCCTCATCTCGTGTGTTTTAGTAAGGAGCCGTAGAGCAACGGGACAATATAACAATTACAACACGTACAATCTTAAAAGAAAGGGTTGCGTACAACGATTACAAAACAACAACGTTTTGTCCTGAAGGTAGAAGAAAGGCAGTAGTCGAGGTACATACCCATTTCAAAAACTTTCTGAGTGAGTGGTTTTCGTGTTTCAGAGCTGTAATTAAGAATTCAGTACATACTCCTTATGCAAAAGATATTTAAATAGACTACCACCTTTAAACCAGAAAGGGTCAGTTTTAAATAAACCTGACTTAAAGTAATTTCCAGTAAAAAAGGTCAGTTAGTATAATTTCCGTAAGAAGCAAGGTAAAATTTTTTCGAGGATTATTAAAAACGAGAGGTTAAACTATTTCCAGGCAATAACCAGTGAAAGTCAAGCCTTGAGGTCAAGTGCAATATGGTTTTAATGAAATATTTCATTGTTATCTGAGGACAAAACCCATTTAAAAATACTTTAACCAAGGGTTCCTTTCCAAGCGTCTCCTTTAAACAGGACACCTGCTTGTACCAAATTCATACCAGGAGAAAGCAACATTTGATCAGAGTTTGATTAATACTTAACGAGAACATGATAGAAGGATGAACTGCTAAACTTTTAAATATTTTTATCCCTTATAGTAGAATATTCACCATAAACGAAACGTAAACTGCACCGTTTTCCAACACCAATATATAATAATAATGAAACAAAAACTCAATGATAAACATCATACAAGTATTTCTTTTCCTTGTTCGCATTTCTATTGTTCAACGACTGTTAAAATGATTTGCACTAGCTTGACCAATAAGGATGTTGTTTGTTACTACGTCATCG
>OX419342.1:25206593-25269093 GCA_948470475.1 Galaxea fascicularis | reverse complement strand
CTAAACGTAAGTACCCAGTCTCACTGCATGGCAGAAACCAAAGGTGTGAGTAACATACTTAGTTTGAGTCATTTTCTACAAAAAAATATGGAAGACACGTGGGAAAATGAATTGCCTAAGGGAATGCTGGTAACTGATTTGCGACGTTTAAAACGGACCTAAGTTTCATCTTTAAGTACGTTGTTTGCATATCTTCAATCATTTATACATTATGGACCAAATGTAATTAAAGGTAATTCCGTTTTCCTTTTCAGTATTTCTTCAAGGAAGTACCTAAATGCTTCTTAAATGCAAGAGTGATATCTACCCAGCACGTGTACCTAACAGACCCACTCAAACTCACTTGCAACGGTACAACGCAGGATACCCACGTGATTAACATGTGATAAGAATTGATGATATTGATTTCACCCGATGAAACTGGTTGTAGCTTTAAAGTTGATAAAGAAATAAAAGAGAGGAATAAAAATGTGTGAAAATCGTCATTAAATAGAAGAATAGTGCGGGGTGGATGAAGCCCTTGGCGCGGTTAAAGTTGTTAAAAATTGCGTTGCGGATTACTGACAGCAGTTCATCAACAGCTCCAGTACTTCGATTCAAATTCTGTTATACGCACCGATAAGAGTCTAACCCAGGTTTCAACTCCCAAACATGAAGGCATATGGAAATTACAATTAATTAATTGCGTGTAATATGAAGTACCAAGGTCCCAGTTACGTGCATTTCTGGACATAAGTAAACTTCCATGGCCAATTATCCACTCCGCTACGCCTTGGTCATAAAGAGGGTCTCAATGCGCTTAACCGTTTGCCGTGAAACGTCCAAAAAAGTTAACCATTAGGCGTGAAAATGACTAAAAATAACCGTTAGCCGTGGTAAAATTAAAAGCATTAAGCGTGATTATTTATTTTTATAAGCGAAATAGGGAGTATTTCGCGGAGATATTTAGAGACTTCAGAGCACTCGACACCGTGTAACCTCCTTTGCTAGCGACAAGACCAAACTAACCCGGAAAGCAAAAAATCTTTATGTTTCATTTTCAACAAGGGACGTTTCTTTGTTGTTGTTTTTTTTTTATGTAAGTGAACCGTGACAGCAAAAGAATAACCGTTATCCGTGAAAGCTACCCCCCCCCCCCCCCCCGATTGAGACCTTCAATAAACGACTCACTGATTGAAAATCCCAGAAAAATACGAGAGATTCTTGTTAAAACAAACGCTTCCAATTACTCATAGAATATGTTGGCCATATCGCACTGTATTTTTATGCACATTTGAGAAGGCTTATCAAGGATTACGTTGGCGTGTGAGCACCTGTGCCCAGAAGTTTCAATCCAGAGGTAAAAAAAATGCCCGCCAGAAACGTTCGTCTCTTAGGGCATGCGCGTTTTATTTAAACAAGTAAGAACAATGGAAGACATCTTTCACGTGGTTTAGTGTGCCGTGAATATTTTGTAAGGTGCTGGCTGTAATCAAACTGGCCTTGAAATGCAAGGCAGAATTGCTGTGTGATAAAGGAGGTAAGATAATTAACAAGGACATTGATATTTTGTTACACATGGCCATATTTTTATTTTATATTTCCATGGAATCATTCATTTTATTCGAGAAAACTCTGACTGAGTGGAAGAGGGAAAGACAAATAATTTGCCAATTATTGGCGTTCTAAAGAGAATCATGCATATCATTTTAAGAATTGATTTTTCAACAATGGATTCGACCAAGTTCTCGGAGGAGCAATGGGCGAAGTCAGTTTTGCACAACTTGGCTTTTACAAACATCGTCTGAAAGATGTCAATTCAAACAACTAGTCGCTGAGTGACAACAACTGGTAGAGACCTGTTGACCGGACATAAGAAACGTGCTATGCATTTTTAAAGCCTCAACGTTCTTACGAGTTCCTACTCAACACTTTTTAGACTTCCGATGATCGTTGGGAAGGATTTGCAACCGCAGTTGTTCAAATGTTTCAAAATTCGCTTAATTAGTAGTCGCAAAACTTTATTGAATTCACTTTCACGGAATCCAATCGCTGTGGCCAAATGACAGCCAGTCAATACATGACCGGCATTCCACTATTTTTGAAAAATTATAGAAAACTGTCCAAGAACTTATCCGATTTTAAACTATGATGTTTTCATGACAATGTGCTAAGCGATTCGAAGAAGGCCTAGGCATCCCTTTGTTTACGCTGGGCGTATAAAATGCTGTGACAGTGCTCATCCTGTCTGTCAAAGTTGACAAGATACCACACGATCTGCAGTCCGATTTTTCGGACAAATTCAGTTAAATCCAAGAATTTATTCCGTTGTAACAAAAATTTAGATGTGCGAACCGATTCTGAAGACTTTCAGCGTTTCCATACTGGACCCTTTGTGTGCGACTACAAAGCTATGTCAGCTATGAGGTGTAATACTTTTGATTCTGCGTGGGACTAACAACCGGAACACTAAAACGTCGGCAGGACTAAACATAGCGTAGGTGTAAAATACTTATTCAAGCAGGGTGAGCTCAGGAGACAAAGATCGCTAACTGCATGGGCGAAAGTTTTTTTAAACCCTTGACCAAATGAGATATTCAACTTAGTGCCCACGGCATCGCCTCGCCTCCTCGAGCTTTAGACTCGTCACGCAATCTCTGTCGTTGGGGAGCAGAGATTGCGTGATGAGCCGTTGGAAACTCTGTGCAGAACGTTACCTTCATAACACGTAAAACTTGAGCTTGTATCACCTGATGTAAGGTGCTTATTAGCGAAGAAATGTTAAGTTGTGTATAGTTTTCCTTGGAGTAGTTTGGAAGTCTGTTGTTTTGCTGGAAACAAATCATTTTCAGTAACTGGGAAGCGCAAACTCGCACGACGAGAAGTGCCTCAGTATTGAGGTACAAGTAGTAAATTTGCGACTGTGGATTTACTCAGCCCATCGCGACTACGAAGAAAAAAAGAATAAGCGAAGTTTGAAACATTTGGACGACAATGTGCACATCTGGTTTGGAATAAAAAAAAACTTAAATATCTTTTAATCGTTTCCGAGCGGTTTTCTAACTCAAAATACACAGTGCCATTTTTTTTACTTACAACAGAATCAATACTGATTTACTTTTTCTTCTTTGAACGAATAAACTCTAGCAAAAACAATGTAGTTCTTGAGCGACTAATAATGGCTCGTAGGGAGCTGGGGCCTGGATACAAGGTAATAAGAAGGAAGAAATTTTTGGCTGTCGCTGGGATAATACTGACGATCATTGTGCTGATACGGCTTATCAAATCACCTTCGCCAGAAGAGATCAGAGCCCTGGACTTTATGATACAATGGTGTCGTATAAGACGAGCGCGCGTGGACTGGGAACAAATGTTAAAACCGTGCAAGGGAAACCTCGCATGGGGCAGTAAACGTCCCGGATGGGAACTGGAACAACGCACCGACCCGGATGAGAGCTACATTTCTTTGTGGGACATTCGCCCTTGTGGTGAATTTAGCAGATTGAGTATTAGGACATTGACCAGTAATGGAATGGAGAAGAAAATCGGTGGTGACTCGTGGCGAGTACATCTAAAGGGCCCGGCCTCGGTTGCAGGGACGGTTTTTGATCACATGAATGGCACCTATGAAGTTCTGTTCCTGATCACTGAGCCTGGGGACTATCAAGTAGAAGCGATTTTAGACCATTCTCTCTGTGATGGATTCACTGATCCACCACCCTATTGGTTTGTTGTCGGTAGGTATCTTGGATGTTCTCCATCATTTCCTTGTCTGTCACCATTATTACTAAGTGTTCTTTTTACATAGTGGTGAGCGCAAAATGAAGTCACTGCTCACTTTATTTTATTTCATTATCACAATAGGAAGCGCGCAAGGTAAAAACCAACAGGAGGGAGTCCTGGGTCCGATTAAACAAGAATCAGAGCGGCCGTACATATTAAAGCCACTGAGGTTTGGGAACCCGATATGGATTAGCATTCGCCCGATCCCTTTCGGAACGAAACCACTGTACAAGGGTGAGATAAATTTAAAATTGATAGGAATTCTTAATTGTAGTACCCAGAAAGTTTCAATTTTATTCAGTTAATCACAATCAGCATGAACACGTCGGATTGTCGTCGTTTTCCTATCCCGAGGTTACTTGTTGCTTACAAAGACGCGGTTGCTCAGTTATCGGTGGGTCTTTACACAGTTTCAGCCATCAGAACCCAAACCTCTCGCAATCTTCCATCCTCCTAATGCAAAACGTATTGTGAACATTAATATATGAGCGAGTTATAAATGTTAGTTTCGCACTCGGTTTTGCAAAGTGTGCGAAGAATTCTCGCCAGATTTTAGAGCATTTTGTACCTGCCTATGCGTTTATCGTTCGCAAGAAACCTGACGTTGAATTTTGGTTCAACCGAACTATTATAAAATAACCTTGAAACATTTATGATTCCGTTTTTTAGTGGTGCAGTCTGCAAGCGCTGGTTATGACTTGACTTGTGGAATTCGGTGCAATTTTCTGTGGGATGGTTTTGGTAACTGGGTCAGCGGTAACCAAGGAGAGCTGAGGTGGAAGCCTTTTGTTACAGCAGATGGTGAGTTGAGTTGCGTCAAATTTTATAAGATCATGTTCTGACGACTGGTGAGCCTCAAACAAAAACAGAACCAAAAAACGCTCTTCTCCGTCGGTTTACGCTATTAAACAGAAAGACAAGTTACGAGAAACCCTAAATATCTTCAAAGGAAACTAGGAAGACAGCTAATGATGAGGTGGTGAGGGTTTGCTGGTCATTAACCTCGACCCTGCCGCGACAGGTTGTTGAAAATCTCAATTGGCCGCCATTAGAATTTCCCTAGTGGTATCTCTTATGGTGACATAAATTATGTTAAAGTATGGCATAATTACACTTTATTATTATGGCCTCTTTAAAGTGGTTTTCAGTTGATTGTCCAAAGCAATTGATAAGTGAAATGATGAATATAGAGCAGTGTTCAATTGAATGTCGTAATTCCAAAACCAAAGCAATTACCCCAGCCAATCACAACAGATCAAAAGAGAGCAATGAGCCAATCAGAATTCGAAGCAATTACACATAACTGGTGTAAAGCGCCTCGCGATTAGGTTTGATTTTACTTCTCATTGGTAGGACAGGTGGCGCGCGTTTGTTTCGTTGGCCAGTTACAGAACCAAGGAATTAAGAACCAAAACAAACGCAATTTACTTTCGATGCTCAATTAGAAACCGCTTTAATCAGAAATGACAGCGTTACCATTACTTTTGCTTTCTGTTCTAACTTCACATAGCTTGACTTGTACAATTTCCTGTTATTTCAATCGATATCGTTTTTTTAGATAAGGATAGACACAGCTCACTAAACCCCAGTCCTCTCCGGCCTGATAGCGTGCTATGGATGTACGGGGACTCGGTCAGTCACCAGTTTTTCTGGGGAGTCAAACCACGGCCGCTATGCACAAACGTCTTTAAATGGTGTGGACACACATACAACTGGATTTACCAGTTAAAAGGTATGATCTTGATTGCATGAAGTAATATGTTTTACACATGAACTTTTACACTTTTTATCTTCGACTCTTCCTGTCTAAAACTTTTTCAAGTGTTTTCTCGATCTATCTTTTTTGTTGCAGAAAACGTATCAACTGCAAAAACCGCTAATGATAATTTGGACTTCAATTACATGAGAGTTGCTAGTGAACTACTGGACATTATTACAAAACCGTTCTTCGACAAGAACAGCGCAATTCTCTTAAATGCTGGACTGCATTACTTGGAAAGCACAAATTTCTCTAATTATCAAAAGACGATTGATTCGCTTATTCGACTCTTTGATGAGACGCGGATGGTAAGAAGAGCGAACGGAAAATCGCTGTTTCCTGGTGAGATGATCTGGAGAACGACAACAGCTCTGAATAAACAAAAGCTGGGAGCCAAGCACATCCAAGCGAGACGATTTTTAACTTATCAGGTACGGAATTTCAATGGTAATTACTTCAGTCAATCACGTCACGACACACACAAACATCGCAATGAGCCAATCAGGATTCGAAACAATTGCATGTAGCCGGTGCATACTAATTTCTTGGAATGTCCAAGGGGGAAAGGTGCAATGAGGTTATCCCTATGTGAAGCACCAACCCAAGGTCAGCACTAGGGGTGGTCACATCCAGGGTTCGTTACGTCCCTAGGAGTTCTTTAACATCCAACAGAATTAATTGTGAAGAGTTGTGAGACGGAACCTCCTATTTATCGTCCTTATCCGAGAAGAATAGAAAGTCCAACCATTTGCAGATGTCATTGCTAGGGAAGCACTTTCTCCTCAGTTGTTTAACGGCCCTGAGTGTTGGTCCGGCCGGTGCTGTGAACCCACGACCTCCCGCACGGTAGTCGGTGCTCTACCAACTGAGCCAACGGGTCGGCGGTTTAAAGAACAGCGACCAGTGCAAAAGGCGAGAAACTGTACGCGTGGAAGTGATAATTGTTTTAGTATTTCTTGACAGTGGTTGAGAAAGTGACGCCAGTTTTCCAACCAATCACAGCGCAAAGTTAAGAAAAACCAAAGTTAACGAGATTTACTAAATACTAATTGGTAGTGTTTAAAAATGGACCTTCTTTGAGACGTCGGTTGTTGGTTTGGTTTTCAGCGACGTTGCGGTAATCGTCGTGTAACAGATGGTTCCAGTTGTTTTTAGTTTTAATTAAAAATCACAAATTTTCCCAACAGACTGAGAGAGTGCAGAGAGTTCGATTTTTTAGTATTGAAGTGAAATTTTCTTTTTGTCTTTTTTTTTCTCCCAGCAGCGTGTTCTTCTGTTCAACGCGTACGCCACATCAGCCATGTGTCAAGCGAATGTCCCTGTTCTTGATCTCCATCCACTAACCGATTCCTACTCCTACGGAACGGGTAAACCGTCAAAGCCCAGAGATGCAGTGCATTATGAACATTTTGTGTTCGAGTCCGCGGAAAGAGTACTAGAGGATTACTTTTATAGAACTTATAAAAGCGATTAAAATGTGTTTTCGCTCACGTGGCACGGCAGCCATGTTGGAGGGCTATACAATACAATTGTTTTTTGCGAATTTGCATAAGTTCCCAGTACATACGCGGTCCCTGAAATTAATCTACCCAAACGGAGTTGTTTCTACAACTTAAAACATAAATTAACTTATTAAGCGACTTTGCCGCCAGTCTCCTAATGCACGAGACCCATTGTTAACACTGCATTTTCAAAAACGTTTGAAGAAAACCGGCTCAATAAAGAGACTAGGAACTCATGTGTACAACTTCAAACTCAGTGAAGTAAAATACAAACACCGCGGCTCACTCATACGGTACACTCAACCCACTCAATCCAGATTCAATAATGTCCTAATTGTAGACATTCTTGTAAAACAATCCGTTCTATTTAAAGTTTAACTGCAGTTATTTGAGTTTTTTACAAAAACTATTTTAAGACCAAAACAGCGTGTTTAAGATTTGAAATAAGCCTCCCTCCCCTCTCTATTAAGTCCCTTGCTCTAATAAGCCCGCCGTTAATGAGGCCTGACATTAAATGAGCCCCCCCCGGGGGGGGCTTAATATAGCTTTTACGTAATAGAGCTTTTACAGTAAACGCGAATTTTAGTCGTCCTATTGTTGGTGGAAGTCTGGTTAACCAGCGAGTATTCAAAAGGAACAAAAATTGAATTTGGTTTGAATGTGGGAAATTAATACAATAGGCATTTTCTATTTAAAAGGTAAGGTAGTCAAGAAAAATAAAAATGTTTTCCGACTTCAAGTAATATTTGCCCTCAGGTTTAATAAGAGGGAATTTTAGCAACTAGGACGGCAACGGCAACGAGAACACCACAAAACAATCGGTTTAATGACCAAAAACAATCGCTTTGCACGTGCGTTTTACAGTTTTGTACATTTCTTTGCCGTCATCTGCAAAACAACGTAAAATGACCAAATTTTATGTTTTCTTAAGAACGAGAGCGCACGGCGGCAGAGTTTTCTTTCTTTTTCCTTGCTTTAATGCCGTTCATATCAATTTAGTTCCTGGACAGTTCGCCAGCATTTTCCAAGTTAAACAAATTTCAATTGCGAAAGCGTCTCAGAAACGAGAAGTTATATTTCGAAATGACGTTTTCGTTGCTGTCGCCGTCGTCGTTGCTAAAACTCCCTAAGATCTTGAATACGGCACCATGTTTTCGACTGGTAGTTTGATGTCATAATTAAGTCACGTGGTCGAAGGATCCTAAACTAAATAATGACGATCAGTGGAAAGCTACGTACAGTCGGTTACAGCCACAAGGCTAAATTACGACAAAGAAAGAAATGAAATGTTGAACTACGGAAAAGTACTTTGTGCTGTAAACAAGGAGTCGGGTAAGAACTGAGGTTGCAGAAAAAAATGGCCTTTTGTATTCAATAATATTTGGTTTCTGATCACTGTAACAAGTTGGGCTCGTCTAAGCAACATGTGTTCGCTGTTTCGAACATTTCGCTCCTATGAGTGAACTCATGATTCTGAAAGTCAGAAGCCCCTTTATAAGTCCGTGCCTGTCCTAATCGTCTTCATTTCTTATTAGGTTGCTCCTCCAGTCATTTAACAGTGTAACCTCGTGGAGATGATAGCATAGCAAATCTCCAGCCGACTTAAATTATAAATGAATGATTCAAGCCATTTGTACCCCGAGCATCAAAGGCACAAACATTTTCTATGAGTGAAACTCTCAGAGATGAAGGCGTGTCTTCCGAAAACAGAACAGAACACGACTCCACAGGCACCTTACAGACAGCATTCCATAGTGTGTTCCGCTGTCCACCACAATTACGGCGCAAGATACGTCAGCTCTGTATTTCTTTGCAAGTGCAGGTGACTCAAGGCAGAACCTTGCGAGGACTACCCCGGATGTTCGTCTTGCGCAGAGTTTTTTTCCTATTCTGGACACTAACTGTGACACTTTTTTTGTATCTCAAGTGGTATTTCCCGTTATATCTCACAAGCACGGTTAATCGCAGTAGTTTGGAGGAGTTCAGGAAGGACTGGTGCCGATTGCGCAAAATTACAACAGACTGGGAACTACTTAGTAAACCGTGTAAAGGAAACACCAAATTTAGAGTCAATTTGCCGGGATGGGGACTGGTAAACAGGACTGATCCAACGCAAAGTTTTATCCCTTTTATGGATATCAAACCCGCGGGCGAGTTCAGCCGGTTTAGTATTCAGTCCCAGACTTCCAGCGGCCAGCCCAAGATTGTCGGAGGAGACGATTGGAGGATTTTTATATGGGGACCGACTTCATTAAGACCGACTGTAATTGATCACGAGAATGGAACTTACGAGGTTGTGTTCCTCATCCTGGAGCCTGGGACCTATCACGCATCTATCGTTCTGGATTACTCGATGTGCGATGGGATGAAGAATCCACCAGATTACTGGTTTATGCTTGGTAGGCATATCTTATAGCGCGTTTACACATCACGTCACGGCGGCCATGTTGGTGTACCAAACTAACCCTCTGGGATTTGAATTCTATTTTTATGCAAATACTTTCTTTTGTTTCATTAAACCCCCATGGCCGCCAATCACGTACCTGAAAACACTTTCTGTCGCTGCGCTTGAGCCCGGTGAGTTTATGAAAAATTCTTATCAACTTCCTCACTTTTGTCAAAAGGAAACATTCATGGAAATGGTCAGCCACACGGAATTTTGAATGAGCCTTATGTTTACCTACAGACGCCTTTGTGGGAAGGAATACCGCTGGTTATGACGGTGCCACCACCATCTGGACCCACGAGATATGAGGGTAAGAACATAAGGCTTGCACGCTAGCAGCTTTGGCCCAGTTTATAGTCGAACAATTAAATTGGCTCACAGTCACCGGGCTTGTTTTCGACTTATTATCACTTGAAGGGTGTTTGAAGGGTGTTAAGGGTGTTTGTAACACGTTTACTTGTGCTATGGTTACCCATGGTAGCTGAGCACTCCAATTGCTTTTAAAGACGTTTGTGAGGCGGAAGAGAGCATGTTTATGGAAATAGAGCTATGTAAGTGTTAATTAATTCTTTTAATAACCTATCATGCCTACAAAATTGATTGTTCACTGAAGATGCTATCCTGGTATCAACTGATACAGAGTGATAATATTGAACCATCAAGGTATGCGTGCTGGCGAGTGTCCGTCATTCAACGCTTCTGGTAATGATTCCCTTTTTCTGATTTCAGAATTTCTGAGTTACGGACTGAGCACGCCTACTGGTTGCGATTCGGATTGTAAATTATTATGGGATGGATTTGGTCGCTGGTCAAACGGAACCTGGAAACCACACGTTCCAGGTAAGGCGACACTGATCACCCGCTCTTTGAAAGTTTCTATGAAATGATTAAGTAACGATTAAAAAGGCCCTGTTCATACGTAAACGTTTTCGTCTTTTCCCCGTTTTCGAAAAAATCTTTGTTCATACGTTACTTTTACTGAATCGTTTTTGACCGTCTACACGAAAACGCCATATAAAATGATTAGATTTCACAAAATCGACTCTGAAATCTCAATTCATCCTAAAATTCTGCCTCCACTCTTCCAGGGTGACTATTTGGCAGACAAAGCCTCCCATAACGTACTTGTTAGTCCTCTAACCCAGAACATTGGGACTTCGTTTCGGTGACGAATCTGAGAACTTTTTGCTTGTTGTTGTAGCAAACGACGCTACATATATTGACGACATCGAAAACAGGAACTAGGCAACTTATTTGATTTGTTTTGCAGGTTTGGGGGTGAAAACGTCTCCACGAAATCGCGAAGGTGTGCTGTGGATCTACGGAGATTCAAATGCCGGGAGATTTTATCGCTCCATACGCCAGACTGCTTTGTGCAAGACTGTCTTCCGCGCGTGCGCCTTCTCATACAATTGGATTTATCCAATCAAAAACGCAACTGTTGAAATGAACCAACAGAATTTTCTACCGATAAACATAACACGAGTCTTAGACGCCATAGCCAATGTTATTCATTCACGGCATATGGCAGGAAGCAAACAGAATGTTGTGGTACTTAACCATGGCTTGCACTTTATTACCTCGACAAACTTTTCGACATATCGCCAAGTTATCGACAGAATTGTAAATTTATTTAAGGAGACCAGGGAAAATGATCAAGGTGTCGTAGAACTAAAATTTAAAGGGAAAATGATATGGAAGACAAACTCAGCCATTTATAGAGAACGATTGAGGCTTCCACATCACCACAAAAGAAGGTTCTTAACTCGACAGGTATAGCATGACATTATTGTAATTTGTTGTAAAACATTGCAATCAACGTTTATGAAATATTGTTCTTAGAATAGCTTGCGTCGCAGACATGGAACACACCGCCGGTATACACAGCCTATATCTCGGTTTTCACTTAGGTTTCGATTGACAAGTCACGCTGTGCCGCATGCTATTCTTAGGAGCGGACGTTTCGAGCGTTAGCCCTTCGTCAAAGTGAATCCAATTCACTTTGACGCTCGAAACGTCAGCTATTAGAATCCCTGTACGGTGGTCAATTTACATTATCAACTCCGTTGATAAAACAAAATTCTTGTGTACAACCCCCCACCGACGTAGTAGCACAGTTTCTTTAAAAGCTACCCCTTTATTCTTAGAAGCGACTGGCCACGCTAGGAGCGCTGTATATAGTTATTCCTTATGGAAACTACTGCGCTTGGTGCAAAGATGCCATCTTTTTTGTTTTTAAATCCTTCTCTTGTACAGCAGTAACATATTTCAGAAATATTGTTTATCCTTTTTTTTCTCTCAGCGAGTACAGCTGTACAATGCGTACGCCACATGGGCCATGTGTAGAGCTGGGTTTGAAGTGCTGGATGTCTATCCAATCACTGCATCATTTCCTAACGGTACTGACAACAGTCATGATCCGTTTGACAGTGTACATTACAAGGACAGCGTGTTAAAACCCGCCGAGAAAATTCTCCTGGAGTACTTCAGTCCCTGGAAAGAAGACGGTTTTTACAATAAGAGGCAGGGTAGTGTCTAGACGAGCATAACCTCCTACCCAGACGTCCTTTGTGTGCACGGCAAAAAGAACGTCTGTGAGGGTAAGACGAGCACGCACTGTTCGTGAGAGCCTGGGAACGGATACACTCCAGATATCACAGTTTCAAAGATTCGAGCAGCTCCCGTAAGCTCTGAATTTCATTGTCAGGGATACGGTTGGACCTCTATCGTTTTATGGCTAGGGTCCATTGTTTGTGTTGTTTGTTCTTTTGTTCACCTGAAGGGTTGCAAGCCAATCACGGCGTGAGACCTTACAAGGGCTGCAACAAGGCCCAAAATTCGCGCCTGAGAAAAAAGGGACAACTCCTCCGAAGGGATTTAAAATTAGAGGCTGAGGAATTAATCCTTTTTGTTTTAGTTTGTTTCCACTGTGATGGGGAGCAAATGCTATGATATTTATGACTTGGCATATCCAGGCCTACATACTGTAACCTAAAAGGCGCTATTAGTCTTTTGAAGGCGCTGCAATATATATTGTGTTTGTCTTTTGTTATTGTTACAGAATTCTTTCTATCTTTTGGGTGCAATATACACAAAAAGATCGCACCATCCAGTCATCGATAAGTGATATCTGTGTAAGTATCAAGCTATTGTCCGGTTGAGCTGAACAGTTCACATCGTACTTTGTTGTTGGTTTATTTTTTATAGATTACTCGACGCTCGTGTAGATCAAGCGTCGTTACTGCTTCTTTAATAGACATCGTATCAAACCCTCATTCCTACACACATCATTAGGGAGTTTAAGCAACGAGGACGGCAACGGCAACGAGAACGCCACAGAACAATAGACTTAATTAATGAGCAAAAACAATCGCTCTGCACGTGCGTTTTACATTTTGGTATATATATATATCATTGCTGTCCTTTGCAAAACAACAACGTGAAATGACCAAATTTTAGGTTTCCTCGAGAACGTGAGCGCATGACGGCAAGTTTTTGTTTCTTTTTCTTTGCTTTTACACCGTTCACAGTAATTTAGGCCCTGGACAGCTCGCCAGCATTTTTCATGTGAAACAAATTGGAATAATCACAAAAAAGTTTCGAAAACGAGAAGTCATATTTTTTTTAAATGACGTTCTCGTTGCTGTCGCCGTCGTCGTTGCTAAACTCTCTAATAACGATCCTATTCGGTGATGCTCTAGTGTCGGCTATCAGTGAGATTTTTATCAGTATGAGCCCAACAAACGTTTTAAACTTTAAGGAAATCGCACTGACAATAACAGCACTCCAACTGCTATTTCCAGTTTAAGGTTTTTGAAGCAAATCTTTGACAAACAACTTTGTAAAATCAGGACGAAACAACTACAGGTTAGAATTACAGTAAGAATTTGCAAACAATTTCGCTCTGATACTTGGCAGCCTTTGTAATGTACTTAGCTTATCAGCTATGCTTGGCCATAACATTTTAGTTTTCCTAATGTGTGATAACCTTCCTCACTGGAACCATCCAAGTCTCCCAGTCTGATCTGCGTCACAGGCAGAGCAGACTTGTCTGTCAACAGACCGCTGTCTGATCTCCAGCCGATGCGGCCATTATTATGGCAGTTACACTTTTTACCTTTGGAACATGAGTTTGTTACTCCGCATGCGCACATACCATTATACCCTGTAGCTCCACCCCAGTAATTCATCCTTGTTCCATCACGTGATACCCACCAAGCGTACCTTCTCTCAATAAAAGTTACGTCATTATTACATTCGAACTTGATAAACTGTTCACAGTTTTGTGAGACTCGAGTGAGTGCTGCTAGCTGAGCAGTGCTGACACCAACGTATTTCACATTTCTGCTATAACATCCTGCGCTACCACACCCAGGACTGATGCTATTGACATGGGTCGTACTCTCACTGTCGTGACTGATGACCGTCACGCCAACTCCACCTTTGTCACGCATGTCACAATACACACTGAAGGGAGTCACCATTGGCTGATTTTACACTGCTGCATGACATTGCTCGTGTTCGAAATTCAACAACTGATGTTGCCTCTATTGTTCGTCGATAATTCTTTGCTATCCATGTATAAGACCCAGCATCACTGTTGGCTACTTTACGAAGAAGCAAAGTTCCATTTGGGTAAACAACATGATTTTGCGGAAGACTGCTGCCAGCTCTTTTCCATGTAGTCACAATTGAGCCTTGCGTCTCACAGTCCAGCATCTGATCCCTAAATTCTGCTGCAGATATTTTCAGGGGAGGGATTAATGTAAATTGGAGCCTGTCAATCACCACCAACTGTGCGACTGCGGAGTCCTGACCAAGGAGGTTTTTTGCTGAGCAAGCATAGTCCCCACCATCAGCTTTTCTCACATTGTGCACAGTCAAAGTCCCGTGGACAACTGCCGATTTCTCTTTCGGCAAGTGACCCAGCGCCTTTCGCCATGAAACCATCGGCTTCGGCTGACCAGTAGCTTTGCACTGCAGCCTTACGTCTTCGCCTTCTTCAACAATGACAGGAGAAGGCTTTTGATTTATCCTGGCTCCAACTAGGAAGAAAAAAAGCAACCGAAGGTATTAAGTTGTCTTAGAATTCTGAAGGAATGAATTGGGAGATTTTTTGTGGTGAACCGGCAACAGAAAGTAAAATATTAAATCTTACAAGTGTTACAATGTAGCCTTTAACCTACAGTTTAAACAGTTTTCAGGGTGGACTGTAAAAGTTGGAGTGATGGCGTATTCCATATATCCCATAACCGAAAATACATGTATAGGCTTCAACAGTAGTTGCCCCAACACACTTTTTCAAATCTGATGCACATTTCACTTGCTGATCATCTGTCAAATGCATAAGCTACATTCACAGAGTCTCCGACCATCTTAATTATTTACATTGAAATACTCAATTCCTTACTCCTAATCTCCTCTTGTCCCAGGTTCCCGTGAGCAATTAAAGTTATACTCCTTTTATGTTCGTATCTAAGACCGAAAAACTCCACTCAACCATTAAAAACATATTGGGGACGGGGTAGAGAAGTGGGCGCGGTTAAAAGCCAAAAAAAATCATGTAAGGAAAAAAGAAAAGAAAAACAGTTGTGCAACGAAGATCCTGCATAAACAAATGCAAGCTAAAATTTATAATGGCTCATGCCAAAAAAGTAATAACTCGTAGTTATTACTTTTTCTAAAATCCTTGAAATTTAAATTAAATTATTCACCTTGAACAGTTAATATGGCCGACGAAGAAACTTCTCCTAGAATATTCCTTGCAACGCACATGTACATTCCTCCATCTTGTGCCGTCACGTCTGTAACCATCAGACCTCCACGTGATGGCAAAAACCGCTTGTCACCGGGAAGACTGGAATTCTGTTTCAGCCATGTGACCTTAGGTTTTGGATTTCCTTCCACCTCACACTGGAAAGAGGCTGCACCACTTTCGTTTACAACCATGGAAACTGGAGGTGACACGATAATGGGGGCTGAGATGGATTCGCCAGGATCGCCCTTTGGTCCTTGAGGGCCAGGATCACCCATAGACCCGGGAGGTCCTTGATCTCCTGGAGTACCTTTTGGCCCCTGGGGTCCCGGAGGACCGGCTGGACCATGCTTGCCTGGGGGACCAGGCCTTCCCCGTCTTCCCCTGGTGCTTTTCGAGCAGTGTATGGGGCAGGCCAGGTTTGTTAGCGCAAGTTGAACGGCTCTCTTGATGTCATCAACACGGCCAATGGTTTGACTACCGTTAATACCTCTGTTTGTGTTTTCTGATTGACGCCTGTGACGAATATGGTTTTCTGCAACAATCACTTCTCTAATCAATTTTCGCGTTACACTTGGAACTCATGTTCAACATTTTGATTTCTACTTCATATAATCATTTACACCATAGTAACTAAATGAACCTTGAAAATTGCTTGGGAAAAGTAAACCTGAAACACTGATCCAGCTCTGAACGAGTTTTCAAATACAATTTCCTCTTTCTGAACCGTGGGTGATTTCTTGGTCAAACTCATCAGTCATAGTCTTTATCGCAAGCTGGTTTTGTTCATTCTCACTGGAAAATGGAGCCTCCCACGCAGTCGTTTTTAGGGGAGTCATATTACACTTCCTCCCCACAAGCATAGAAAACAGGTATGAAGAAAATGACAAAGATTTAACTCTGTTAGTTGCGTGTGACCCTGTGTGACGCACGCAGTAAGAGGCAGATTTCCTCAGTGGAACATATTTGAATCCGGGACCAAGGTAACACCGTAAGAATATATAAACGAACAGTTAAATAAATGAATAAAATTGGCAAATATTTGTGCGGACGCCAGTTAAAGCTCGTCAGTCTTACTAGTTTTCCGTCGTGTTTAGATTCCCATGTAGCCTGCGAACGCAGACGTATTTCTGGTTGTCGTTTCTCTCCGCCCGAAAAGTTTTCGGGCGGAGAGAAACGACAACCGGAAATACGTCTGCGTTCGCAGGCTAATTCCCATGCCACTTAGACGACATTTCTTACAGCCTCTTGTATCTCCTTGAAGCTACAGGCCATTTTCCTTCATACCCCGGCTCCGGGTGGGCAACAGGCAGTTTTTCTTGGAAAAATAAGTTCGGTTGTAGACAAAAAGAAAGTGCTTTCCTGCTAAACTAGTTATTCCACAACTGAAAAAGTAGAAAGAACTACTCTCTATTTAAAATGCAAAGGTTACACGTTGTCGTATTTTCTTAATGCTTTTACATGCAATGCCAGAATAATAACACCGTGTGCTCATCTCTTGCGGTTGCCAATTTACAAATTTTTCTACTTTCAGTACTGATACGAACCGATATCTCACCTTTTCTCGAGCCGTCAAGATGTTGCGACATCTTGAAAGCAGAACCAGTCGTTTCTTCATGCACTGGCTTTCGTTCATCGAGTTTTTCCTTCCGTTCTTCATTCAAGGTTTGAAGCATTTGTCGATGAGCGTGAAGTTCAACTTCGACATGAATCAGCGCCAGAAAGCCAACGGCGATGGAAAGATATATTGAGGAAAACACCACAGTATTGGAAACGGGGCGGCTCTTTGAATTCTCCATAATACCACAAAAGAAAGCAAGAAACTTCAAATGAACTCAGCTACACAGTCGAAGCTGGTGTTGTGTGGCACATAATACCGAAGAATGCAGTTTAGAGGACTTTTGCTCCTTTAGTCTGACCTTTTCTCCGCTTTCATCAATACTGGCTTTTTTCCAGTTCGCCGAGGAACTGATCTTTCAGAAATTCCTTTCATTCATGACAAGGAATGAAAACAGTTTTTCGATTTTTTTACAAAATATCACACTGGATCGAACTAGCCTTAGCTTAGTTTTAAAGACTTCATTTTCTGTGGCCCTGGGTTCTTCTCCCAGACGATTAAGGATCTGTGGCTCTATTAATAACACTGTTGTACAGATGTACCCCAAGGGTTCGATACGTTAATCTGATTGCCACCAATCGATCACCATCAGGATGCACTCGCGTCCATTGAAGCACATAATACAAACAGAAGTCAATGTTTTCTGTAAAATTTTTACTTAAGAACAGAGAATATATGTACACAGTAACAGTTCAAGAGAATTAATTTACACATCAGCGTCTCAATAGATCAATAAAGTAATACCAACATCCATAGCTAGTGGACCCATACATAAAAACATGGAACGTCACTAAGTTCCCTTCTAGCAGAGGTCTCTCAGGGCGCGAAATAAACGAGAGAAGAGAGACTCTCTCTCTCTCTCTCTCTCGTTTTTTTTCTCTTTGTGAGAGACCTCTGCTCGTAAGGAAGTCACCAAGCCCCCGAGTTGTTCAAAGAGCAGAAAACTCGATTCAGTGCATAAGATGCGGAAATGAAATGAAATGAAGATTGATCCTCGCAGTTGTGAACGCAATTTATGGAATTGCGCAAAGAGGCCTGAAAAAAGTCCTGAATTTTCTTTCAGGCTTGTTTGCGCAATTCCATTAATTGCGTTCACAACCGCGAGGATCAATCTCCATTTCATAACAATTTCTACCATCGTGGACGTTTAAAGTAAGTATTGAAAACTTCATAATTATTGGAATCACAAACAATCTGCAATCACATTGAAACCAGATCCGAAAAAGTAGTTCTAGAGCCCGACTTGCGTTGTTTTTTTTTTAGACATAAGATGCCGCTGACACGTCCTTCCAGGGTTTCCTTCTCTCAGAATGGCAGTTCTCTTTTGACACCTTTGCGAACGTTTTCCAGTTTATTAATGGTCATCTACCAAAGCTGTTATTTGAGCGTAGGCCAGTTTCACGCACCACTCCCCCCAATTCTGTTTACTGAAGTTAAAAGCAAAACATTCAAAAGGAATTAGTAATGATTGAATTGTATACCACATAGGTACATGTCGTGCGTTGTTCTTGACTCTCGTGTGGCCTCACAATACCAATCAGCTGCAATTTTCATCAGGCATATGTGACCACTTATCAGTTGTGTGCATTAGAATCGAATAGACAATGTGGCGAATCCCTTAGACTTCCGAACCCCGCCCCCCCCCCCCCCCCCCCACCTACTCCGCTCAACCTCCCAAGCACCAGTAATCCCTTGATTAATTTTGTCGGCATGAACGAGTGAAAGGTAACGCTCTGAAAACTCATTGAAGCCGCATATAACCGCCACTCGAACAGGAGCTGATGTGACCATTGGTTGACAGAGCCTAAAATATTGAAGCAATAGGATTATAACATCACGACTTCGTTGACCAATCACATCAACGACCAGAGTACTTATACCATCTACTGACGTTAACAAATCACTTGACTCTGATGAGACTTCCGCTCAGGTTGTCGAAACGTCAGTCAATGTCACCACAAACAGTCCTTCTCAGGACTACACTCACCCGGACGATCGTACTTCACTTAATTATTATAGGATTATGGATGGTTTACGGGGTAGCGCCGCTCAACTGGGCCTTGTTTGCTAAGCTTAACTGCTGTGGCTTCTCACCTAAAGTTATTTAATTTTGCACTGATAAGAATGCCATTCCTCTGTCAGGTGTCCATAGGGTCATCCTTTGAGTCGTCTTCATAAGCTCGCTTAACGCCACCTTCAGAGTAAAGAAAGGAATTGAGCTGCAAGAGCTTAAGGTGCTAAATACAGTGGGTATATAATTATCAGTTGATAAGTGATTATCAAAGGAAAACCATGTCTTTTATCATTTTAGGGACAGAGGTCATATTGGTACCGCGACATAAACCTCAACAAATTTACTTAAATATTGATAACACCACATATAAACACACATCTGGAGGCAGGGATGGCCGAGTGGTTTAGGGGGCTAGATTTCAATGCGGTGACCCGGGCTCAAATCCCGCTCTGGCCACTAGCTGGTGTTGTTCTGGGTAAGCGCCTGGTTCAGCTCCTTGGTCATCCTTGTGAAAGGCCAACTGGTCTGCCTCCCACCAGCTGGGATTCTTAACTCTGCTGCTTTCATTATTTTGTATTATTTGTTTCGTTGTTATTGAAAAGCCCCTCTGGGGGAGTGGTCAATTAAGTATTTATTGCTTGTTATTTATTATTAATTTTATCTTTCTATTAGAAAAGACCAACCTGACTAAGTGTTGCTATTATACGAGAGCAAAATCAAATCTTGTTTAGAATAACTTAACCCCAATTTATTATCTAATGGTATTATTTACCTTGATTAAGTCTCTCTCCTACTGTTCTTGCTTGATAATTTGCTAAATATATTGGTTCATATTCCTACATACAGAACCAGAACCAAATAAAATAAATTGGAATGCAAAATGAAGGCATTTGATTTCTCCTGAGTGATTTGTGACTGAAAAAGATCTTTACTTTGGATATTTAACACTAGCACCCCAGTCTTCCTTTCACATTCTTGGCACTGTTTTAAGTCTGAGTCTGTGAATTGCAGAATGTACATTTTTACATCTGTTGTTTACTTTCTTAAAATCCATGGAGGAGATGAGAGACATTGAGGGCATGAGCCCAGGGACCTCTTTCTCAAAACTCCCAAAACTTTTCGGGTCTATTTTGGGTGCTATAATTTCCTACCTATTTCGAAAACGAAGATGTTTTCGGATAGATATAGCAGGTTTTAAAAAGACTGAGGGTCTCTTCAGTGGGATCTCCTCAAACTGTAGGCCATAGGCATGGAGAAAAGTCTTTCACAATGTCTAAAGAAATACATAAATGACAGAACGCAGTTGATCTCCAAACTACACAGAAATTCAACTTACCATAAGCTGTTGAACAAATCCCTCATTAGGGTTAATACAAAATCTTCTTTGCTGTACATAATGAAATGCCTCCCTGGGAGTAAAAAATTGAATTTAGTGATTCCAGTGAAGAGTATTTAATCATTGGTACTTCAATAAAACATCCAGACTGAGCCCCAGCTTAAAATTGTTTTTTTAGTTGCAAACTGTGCAGACAGGACTATTTTTTATAGTGTAGGGTTTGTTTATCACTGAGAGAGAAAAATATGGTTTTAATGCATCATTAGATTCTACTGTTCTCTATTTAGAAACAAGAGGCTACAATTAGCCTAAACTTGGGCCTGCAAAAATATAGTGTCTATCCCTAATTTAGTGCTAAGCAAAAGAAAAGAGAGATGTCTGTCCTTCTTACATGGGACACATCGTGCTATTTGTTTTTAGGTAGCCCTATCGACAATTGCAAAATTACTTTACAGCTTAACCACTGATAACAGTAATACTACTTGAAAAAAAAAGCAAAAAATGAGAAAAGAAAAGAAAAAAGATCCTTGGAAAATGACGCTACTAATAACTGTCAAACCTCAGGGATGGCGCTGGGATTTTTCTATCTGGGTCCTCGGAGCCACATGTCTGGTCAAATTGGGGTCCCAAGCATTTTGGGTGGGTCCCAACATTTTGGTGAGTGACCCTCCCCTAAGAATCGGTCCACAATCCATCAAACAATGGCAAACAAACATGGCGGGTGCTCATTCCAGTTTCCCGGATGTGCAAATCATCTCCAGTCCCTTTTGTGTAGTTAAATCCAATATGTCAGCCACGGTTTGAATTTGCTTTGTTCGCAAATTTTTTACATGTCACTCAAACAACACTATTTGTTCAAGATTCAAAGTAAGTATCCTGAGACATTAAAATTTTGATGATGCATTTTTTGCATTTGGTTTGCGTAAAACTGCATGATTTCTGTGTTAATGCGATCTCTGAACCTGGCATGACCTGCCTCTGAAGTGGCATCAATGACCATCCCACTGAGTAGATTCTAATAATTATTAAAGTGAAAATAGTGTACTTATTAGACTAAGCACATTGTTTATGCAAATCAATGGATTTTGAAAAAGGAAATGCTTATCAAAGGATTTAGGATTCAAGTTACCTATAGTAAGAGAAACCTCGAAAATGATTGATCAAAGCATCTTTTGCAGAAAAAAATCAAAAGAAACAAAGGTGAGCTTTGAAAATATTGGCCAACCTTCCATGCCGTGGTACACGAAAGGTCATTTCAGTCATGTGCGCAACACGTAAAGATGACTGAACTTACGTTAAAGCCTTCTGTGCTGTGGTGAGTGTTGGCCCCTAAAAATAGAACTGTCACTGCGTTCGAGTTGTGAGCACAGCACATGTATGGCTTCCAACCCTTTCTTAATTCGGCAAACCTTTTCACGCAGACAAAGTTTACTGGAATAAAATCTTCACAACTTTACAAAGATTTGTGCAGGTAAATGTGTTCAGTTCGTTGGAAGTGGATTGTTTAACCTTGAGTACTTATTTACGTCAGGTTGTGGAAGGTGTCACATTACATAAAAACAAGTTTATGCAAATTTGAGATATTTTGTCAGTAAATATGTAAATAACAACACGTGCTTCTATTGTGCATTGGCCAAAGAAAACACCACCAAGCAGGGTTCTCAGTAGTTTTTTTGTCAGGCGGCCCAGAAATACTTATAGGCGGCTAAACTTCAGCCCGGAGGTACACAAAGGCAAATTTCATAGCCAGCACAGGCGGCTACTTTCGTCTTGACAGGCGGCGGAATTCGACGGTTGCCGGCTACTACTGAGAACCCTGACCAAGTGTGTTGTATTGTGCATTGACCAATGAAACACTGCCACGTGTTTCTATTGTGCATTTTGCTGCACAGGAAAAAAAACTGAAATCCATGTAACATGATTTTTACTTGGTCCCCTTACGGGCCCGAGTAATTTAAAAAATGTTTTTACCTATATGTTAATCCATAAGTTTCCATAATAAAGGCGATCATCAGTGCTGCACTAAGACAAAAGGAAAAAAATGTTTAAAACATAACATATGCAATGTATATGTTGCAGGTAAAAATTAAATTCGGGTAAAAATTTTTGACCTAGGTTGATTATCAAATCCCTTTATCTCCTAAGCCTAATTACCGGTATTCAAAATTAGGGCTAGGAGACAAAGGAAATTGATTTTTAATCAATTAATATTTAACTGCAACATATATACATTAATTTAATATTTTATAAGAAATGCGTGTGAGGAAATGATTGTTTATACTCAACCTTCTTGAAATTCCAGCAGTTCCATGTAAAAGCACTTTTCCTGGGAATAAAAATCACAGAAAAGATACTGAAGCCATCCAGGTTGAAGGAATGAGCCAAATACAACGTAAATCTTGTAGCATTTAACATGAAACTCACACAAATGCTTTACGCTCCTTTTTCATGCACAACACACCTCTGTCACCTTTCATGTCACTTGTGAAAAAGTTCAACCAGCTTCTGACTTACCTCCCCCACCCAAACAACCGTCAATAAAGGCCTTTACCTAAAGGAAAAAAATAAATTTGAAAAATTTTTAAACCTACAGACTGACAATACATGTACTTTAACGAACAGAGAGGTTCATAATCATTAGTACTCAAAAATCAACACAAAATGTTTCCACATACCTTTGGAAAGTGAGTAATTATATTTTCTGTTGGTGAATCTGCTACATTTAACACTAAATAGCTGAGACAAGAAAAGATGATCACTTCAAATTAGTCAAGTTACTAATTAAAGGCTGACAAACTCTCACTAAAAATTATCAAGGCAAAGTAAGAGTATTTTCATTTTAAATACCAATCATATCCACAATGGCTGAAATCTCGAAAGAAACATAATGTGGGTTCCTGCCATGGTCTTGCAGGCATTTTACATTAAAGAGAACAAAACACTATGTTAAGTCCCTTTCTGACGTAAATAACCCATTATAATAATATTATTGCTTAGTCATCATGACAATATTGTTCAATTACTTACTTAAATTGGTCAGGGAAATTAGCCCGAACAAAGTGGGCTTCACGCTCATGTCTTATACAAACAACATGAGATATTCCAACTTGCTTTAAAACATTAAGCTGTAAAACAAGATAAACAAACAATTAGCTATAATATTAGTATCAACATAAGTTGTCTTCTCATGACCAAACAAGTAACATTAATGCTTTAAATTTAGTTATTAAGAACAAGTGTGCATGGGATGACTCAAGACTAACAATAAAATTGCAAGAATTTTCCCTTACTTCACTGTTTGTGGCAGCTGAGTATGGTCCAAGGTAAACACCTGGTACAATTTCCTGAAAAGAAAAACACAGAAATATACATTAAGTATATATAATCTGAGTGCAATACGGCAAGACTGTATAATAGACCATAAAAAATTTGCTACATGTAAGGACGAAGCCATAATACACTGTACATACATACAGAAGCAAATTAAAGAAGCCACACCAATAATAAACTAACATTAACTATGACTATTGACTAAGCACTTTCCCTGTATAACCTTAACAGCTGTATAAACTAAACAGCTCAAGTTCTGTCAGTCTAAATGTACCTGCATTTCTCTCCTCTTGGAGTAAGTCCAGTCCTATATGCATGTAAATGAGAATTCAATAATTATTATTATAATAATTTAAAAATCATTTCAGATCACTAAGATTAAAAGACCTTTTAAGAAGAAATTTTAGGATAAGTGTTCAAATGCTCTCGTGGGTTCATTTACATGTACTTCAATGTAGGGCAGATCTAGTTGCTGCTACATTTGGTAGTGCGTTTATGAAGTTAACATTACACCTGTCAAGCCAAGGGCCATGATCGTTATAGTGTTTTACCGTAATCAGTCCTTCATAATTCTTCGAAAAACAATAGAATCTGTGTAGCACATGGCTCACAAAAATAATAATGTCAGTTTGTGATGTTTTATTAGCTGAAAAAAAAAAATGAATGACTGAACAAACAAACAGAAAGATGGACAGACATACAGACAGACAAAGAGATAGATACTGTAGACTGACTGATTGACTGACTGACTGACTGACTGACTGACTGACTGACTGACTGACTGACTGACTGAATGACTGACTGACTGACTGACTTATTGAACAAAGAAATGAATGAATTTAATGACTCAATGGTAGACCCATTGATGGACTAAATAAACACCTGTATGAGCAAATAAAATGACTGACTGAATGATTGACTGCACAAACAAACAAATGAATGAGTGAATACAGATGGGTAAAACTCTAGTCGTTTCTTTTTATCTTAAAACTCACAAGAAGTCAGACATGAATCATCAAAAGCTAAGTGCTAACTTCTGAGGTGCTAGACACCAGTTGTGTCAACAAATAATTTGTTGTATACTGGCAGTCTAGCAAGCTGTTAGAGTTGTAAATGGGGTGAACCTAGGATCCATATCATAACTAAGTGAAGTACGATCAATCGGGTGACTGACTAGTCCAGGAACAACTGTTTATGGTGACATTGACCGATATTTTGACAACCTTTGGTAGATAAGTCATCTTGACCCTGATGATGAACTCCACTCAGGTTGTCAAGACGTCAGTCAATAAGGAGTTTTAGCAACTACGATGGCAACGACAACAAAAACGTCATTTCAAAATGTAACTTCTCGTTTCTGTGACACTTTCACAATTATTGAAATTTGTTCAACTTGGAAAATGCTGACGAACTGTCCAGGAACTAACTTACTATGAACGGTGCTAAAGCAAGGAAAGAGAAAGGAAACTTTGCCGCCATGCGCTCACGTACTCAAGAAAACATAAAATTTAGTCATTTCACCAGAGGTTTCAATAAGTTTTGAAATAGCCGTCTAAGCTTGCTAAAGTAAGCGGCGACCTGATTGATTTTTTTAATCATTTTAGTGAAATCTAGACAAAGTAGGCGGCGGTGAGAGGTAAATTCGGACAAACTAGGCGGCGATTTTCGCCGGTTGCCAGCTTCTAATGAAACCCCTGTTTCACGTTGTTGTTTTGCAGATGACGGCAAAGAAATGTACAAAACTGTAAAATGCACATGCAAAGCGATTGTTTTTGCTCATTAAGCCTATTGTTTGGTGGCGTTCTTGTTGCCGTTCCTGTCCTAGTTGCTAAAACTCCCTAATGTAACCTTGAACAGTCCTTCTCAGACGATGGTTCTTCACTTAGTTGAGTTGTTAGACTGTCAGTGATATATATGGTACAAACAAGCTGATTTGGTAACAGCATGCATTGTACTGGAGGAGAAACAAAATTATATACAAGACCACTGTATGATCAGTGAACTGTTCTATTGTTTAAGTGTTTTTCCAGGTTCTTGCAAGTTTTACGGCAGGTATAATTGACATTAATTAATGTTCACGTTATTACATTTTAAATCTCCTTGCTTCCCTTCCAGTAACATAAACTGATTGCTAGAAATCTTCGAACAGGAAAACGATAGAACTGAGAAGCATCTGGTCTCACTAGTATGACACTCATCGATTGTAAGCATCGATTATTGCTATCAAATTTATAGCCAAACTTTTGATAGCATGTCCTGTGCCAAATACCACTCACCACTAACTCGTCCTTGTTTGGTATTTCTGGGAACTCTAGCGACGGTATACATTCAGGATTCGTTGTAGATTGCATTTAGAAGAATCTAAGACATATATGCCGTGGGAAATTGATCAAAAGACAGAGATTTCTGTTTGAAAACAACAAAATTTACCACCAAAACACAATGGTATCGTTCTGACCCAGACTCCTAACTTACAGCCTCGTCTTCATGTTGAAGGAAAACAACATGGGGGAGGTAAAGAGGTGTTGGACGGACGAACAGCTTCAGGGCGAAGAAGTCTCCAAAAAGGATATCATCAAGTTTTTGCACGAGCATGCATCATTTGAGGTATCGGACAGTATTTCCTGCGGTCTCAAGGGACTTCCAGTTTTTCGTTTTTGGTGGTTGTTATACAAATGCTTTCAAGATAACGAAGTTTGTTTTTCTTTCTCAAAGAAACAATGGACACAAACAACGACCTATTTTAAGTTTATTGAACCTACTGAAAACCTGAATCCAGGACTAGGAAGATAAATATCGTTAGTAATTTCACATGTAAAGTTTCTGCGCGTGCTTTAACTCGATCGATGCACGGTTTTAGTCTCTTTACAGCACAGTAGAAGCTTTCTAGTTTTTGGCGCGTGGCATCATGCATGCCCAGCCCTCACTCCACCTACCTTCAAAGTTTCCTCAGGGAGGAAAGCCCTGTTTTAACAAGCCTTCACTTTTCCGTTTCACATTGAAATAATAGTAGAATCTTAACAGGATTGAAGTTAAAACCAAAGTATTTCTTAGATGGTAAAAACGAGTGGAATAGGGGGCACTATAGTGGTGGGGACCCAGAGGAGGTCTACTCCAGATTTTAAGTGATGGGTATGATCGAAGGATTTTTTGAGAAAGATTTTCACACAGCCCGTACATTAATTACACATGCATCACTGTCATACCAACTCTGTTCAAAAAATGAATAAAGCTTGAGTCACAAAATGCATGTATAATTAATGTTAATTCTAAGAAATTGGTGTTAAATCAAACAATATCCCTAAGTTCATTTTTTTCTTCATTCTCATCACCTGTCTGTTCAACATTTTAATGATATTGCAAAGAGAAATTACCCCAGAGGGGGTACTCGGGATTTCAAGTGATGGGGATGATCAAAGGATTTTTTTGGGTTTGAAATTTTCGATTCCGGGATTTTTTCGGGTACGAAAATTTGGGAAGGATTTTTTTGGGGGTATTAAAAAGAATTGGTAGTGCCCTGGTGTAATTCTGCAAATAACGTACAACAAACGTGTTTGGTCCAGGGATTTTTTTGGGTTTTGCTGGAAACCGCCGACCAGTTGGCTCAGTTGGTTGAGCATCAGACTACTGTGTGGGAGGTCGTGGGTTCAATCCCCGGCCGGACCAACACTCAGGGTCTTTAAATAACGGAGGAGAAAGTGCTGCCTTTGTAATGACATCTGCAAATTGTTAGACTTTCTAGTCTTCTCGGATAAGGACGATAAACCGGAGGTCCCGTCTCACAACACTTCAATGTTCATAACCTTGTGGGACGTTGAAGAACCCACACACTAATCAGAAAGAGTAGGGCATGGAGTTCCCAGTGTGCTGGTCTGGTCTTTGTGCTATTTCATGCTTCCATGGGTTGGGTGGGTTGGATGATGTAAACCACATTTGAATATATATAACATAGAAAATGCGGTATATAAATCCCATTACCATTACCATAGCCCTAGGGAATTTTTTAGGTCTTGACTTTTGGCTCCATTCAATCATCCCCGTCACTTGAAATCCCGAGTACTCCCTCCCCCCCCCCCCCCCCTGGCAAAATTACTTATTGGTCACTCCTGGGAGTGAAAGGGTTAAAGGGCAACCATCATGCTGTCCCAGTCTTCCTCCTCCTATTTGGAATTTACATTACCAAGCTGAAACCAATTCATATCATGTAAATTTCTTGCAGTTCCTCAAAGAACACAAATTGAATGGTAAACTTAACAACATTGCAAAGACAAGCAAAAAGGACCATCTGATTGACAGCTATAAACAGCTGTTTGAAGTCAAGGTAGTGATTATATATTTTTAAAATTATGCAAATTTTTATTAAAAACTTTATTTTCCTTTTCTTTGTCATATTTTCTTATTAACTTGGTCACAGGGCTGGTACTGGTCTTGGAAATCCTGCAAAGTACTTGAAGTGTAGTGTTAAGATTGTTGATTGGTTTATTCCTCACGTGGCTGGAACGCTTCACATGGTGTTCTCATCCAAAATTGGCCTTGAAATCACAGTGTGATGAGAAAAGCTACTGCCCTCTGGTAAAAGAAGGCCTTTCTGCCACACTATTTGCAGCTTGCCAGATCTGAACATCTTTTTTCTTTGGTTTGCGTATGTTGAAAAACATGCCACTTGATCACATTATACAAATGACATTTGACCTTTCATGCTGGAGGCGTCTCTTAGATGATTTTCGTCAGCAACCTGGATAAGTGCGTTCCAAAAATTCAGCATTCTTTTCAACCATAGGCTTCTGTTTATTAAAAAACTTGACGAAAATCACGTGGAACGACTGAGAAAACGATGGTCAAATGAAGGAAGACTCAAAGTGGTACTAACCTTCACACGTGAACACTACATGAAGTCTTCGACACAAACCAATCAACAATCGATCTTTCAAATGAGGTCACACTCGGGCTATGGTTGAATGATTACAAAGTTCAAATTAAATTTGAAAGTTTGAAACCAATAATGCAGTCTGTTGGCAATTTATTAAAACTATTCCCAAATTATAGGCGGCACACACTGGGTATTTTGACTGTAAAGACATTCAGGAGAAGCCATATACAAAGATTCAACAACTGAAAAATACTTTATGTGCATTGTAGGTCTAGGGCAACAATTTTCTGAGACCTGGAATGGTCTTGGAAAAGTCCTGGAAATTTGTTTCTGAAAAAGAGTGCAAACTCTATGATTAGTGTTAGAGGTAAAAGTTGATTAGTGGTGTTTAAAGGATGAACTCAAAGTGGAAAGTTTTAACTAACACCAATAGTAGTCACCATTTTCTGATGAATATTCTGTCTCACTAATTTTGCATTGAGAAAGAAAGCAGTCTCGACTGAATGTTGGATTTTTATGAAATTCTTTAAAGAAAAGACACCCCATATCTTTCAGGCATTCCGTACGGAAAGTGAAGCATGCCTTGAAGATGAGTTAAAAGAAGCAGCTGAGCAAGCAGCAGCAATGCGTATTACAGAAAAGAAAAAAGAACGAAAAAGTTCAGAATCGAAGGATACCAAGAAGGAGGTGTGTTCTAACACGAAGGGCTAACGTTTGAAATGTCAGCTTCTAGAATCCCTGTATGGTGCCAATTTACTTTATCAACTCCACTGATAAAACCAAATTTTTGTATACGACAGCCCAACTGACACAGCACCACAGTTTCTTTAGAAACTACCCCCTTTATTCAGATGTCAGTAGTTCTGTGTAGGAAATCATTTGCATACTATTTAATGTGGAGTTATTTTGTGGATATATTTTGTGGATCTGGTTTCCATTATTTGCAGTACTGTGCATCCTTTTAAGTTCACTAAAACTGGGTTTAATTTGTGAGCAGTTAATTTAGTTAAGTATATAAACAATGTGTCTTTATCTCATAGGAGCCAAAGTTTACCAAGAAAATCTTGAAGCATGGTGACAAGACAACATTTGCTTCCAAAGGTGACCGAGTGTCATGTTTCTATACTGGCAAACTGGAGAATGGGGTTGTGTTTGACAGTAATATCGCTGGCGCAGGTGTGTTAACAAGTTACTTGAAATTGCAATAAATCCCATTTCCTTGCCAGTTTTAACTTCCTGTTGTGTAAGCTGTCATGTTGCTCTCTATGGTAGACACCATAAACCCTCTATTAAACCTGACACCTCTCTAACAGGAGGATCTTTGTTTACATGTTTCTTAGTTCATTAGCACACATAAGCATAAACCACAAAATAAGGTTCAGATAAATGAACACCCCAAATTGCATATGATTCTTTATAAATATCCCAGTTTGTGAATTCAAAGCTAATTTATCTGCTCAACATATCAGACAAATATTTACCCTGTTTCTCAAAAGTGACTCAGGCTTTTAGTTTATGATGTTGGTTTGTTGTAGTTTGCTGTTTAATATGATGCTAATGAGGCAAAGTGTAAACAATGACATCAGCAAAGATTTGCCTGTAGGGCCTGCTTTTTAGAAGGAGAAAGTTATTAAGGCCCTCATCCCTTTTGTTCTAGCCATCTCCTCCATCGCCCTCACCTCTTCCTTTACAATCAACATCAGACTCTATTGACAATCATAGGGCTAAATAATGGTATCTGTTAGTGAACTAAACCATACACACATTAACATAGTTAATCGTATCTATAACAAAAGTCTTGATTCTGACTGGTACTGTGTGCGCCTATTTGTTGTGTAATTGGCGTGAGATCACGTGGGTGACCAATTACAGGTATCCAATTACAAAAAGTTGTAATTGGATACCTGTAATTGGACACCTAGGGTATGCCATTTGTGCATTAATTACATGCACTTTAATGGCTTCCTCCATAATGTTTTCCACTGTTTGTAGGACTCATGGAACAATACCACTGACTTTTGCACTCAAAGGATGTTTTCAAAATGTTAATCTCAAAATTTGTTATTGATACGATTAATTAGTAATTGGACCTCGTGTCGTACAATTCAGAGAGTAATCGTGCTCATAATTTCACATCGGACTTGCACTGCGTGCTTGTCCGATTTTAAAATTACTTTCTCGATTACTCCCTGAATTGTACTCCACTCAGTCCAATTACTATTACTAATTACATTGACTTCTGCTGTATTGTACTGATCAATAATTAACTATTGTGCTTGTGCTTCTTCTAACTGGCTATTAGCCACCATAAAATTTATGTACCAGTGTACAAGTCATGCTTGACTGATAATCAGTTATAAATTCAGCAGTAATCAGTGAGAACTGGCATATGGTGTATTAAACTAGTGAGTATCTTATTTTAATGCCTTGTCAAAAGGAAATTATAGCCTCAATCTTATCCACCATTAACTGCAGCAAATGTTCATTTAGAATAGTCCTTTTGCGTAAAATATCTTGGTGTGTATGTTGACTGCTACCTTACTTGACATGACCATATTGACTACATATGTGGCAAAATAATCAAAAATGTAAATATAGTGGTTAAGTTGAAGCGTTATGTATATCAAAAGCAACACTTATTAGTCTGTATTATTCTCTTATATATCCTTACCTTACTTATGCTCGTACACTATGGGGAATTTATAATGGTCCATTGTCTCAAATCGTAAATTACAAAACAAAGTGGTTCATGTTATAAATGATGTTCCTTTAATGGAATCAATAACTCCACACTACATGTCCTTAAGCTTTTTTAAATTTCCTGATGTTGTTTATAAACAGAACACATGTATGCTTTTTAATGATTATTTCCACCATGAAAAGTCTCCTTATAATTATACCCGTTTTATTAGTATCTGAGCTACATCATTACAATACCCACACTGTGTCATCAAATCAACTTGTCATACCCTCATTTCAAACTAATCTTCAGATATTTTGCCCCAGCATTATTGCAGGAATTTTCTTTTGGAATTATATTGCACAATTTATCAGGGACAAACCATCTTAAAAAATGTTCAGAAAAGCACTTCTTTGCTAGTACCTTGCTCTATACTAGTGAAACATTATCTCTTTTACAACTTACTAACTTTTCCATCATTTTTTTCCTTCACTTTTTATGAAAAATCTCAGGTCTTTTGTTATACGTAACTTTAAGGGGCACAATATTAATTTATCTAAACTTGCCCCTCTCCTCTCCTTCCAATATACAATGTAAATTAATCTAAGTGGTGTATATTTGTATTGAGCATTTTTTTTCTTTGTAAATTTTATTGTCACCATATTTCTTTCTCACACTATATCTACATAATTATGTATCAGCTAGGGTTTGGAGGAACAAATAAATAAATATGGTGTATTAGTAAAAGTGCATGTCACAAATTTTTACTCAAATTTATCAGATTCTGTGTGATATTCTGCTTGAGGCTGTCTCCGCTTCTCAATTTCCTTTACAAGGCTGGGTAATTACGTGTGTCTCCCCCCCCCCCCTAAATAAATGAAAATTTGGTACCTCATTCGTACTAATTTTCGCGAGGCTTTAATTTCGCGATTTTCGCGATTTTTAAAAAATCGCGAAATGAAAGACACGCTAAAATTAGGATACGCGAAATTTAATACACTTCTATAATTGCTTTAATCAATGATTAACTGCGTTCACAGCTACATGGTAATTTTCATCAGTCTATTTATCATCTACTTCAGCACTTTCTTCATCCGAATCACTCATTTCTTCTTCTTGTACATGTACATGTAGCTCTTTTAAAACATCTTTCGTGCAGTCATCAAAATGTCCATTTAGGTCAGGCTCTTTATAATTAGCCAACACAAGCTCTTGTTCTGTTTCAAGGGTGTTAAGCATTTATAATCATTACAGAACTGTGTAGCATAGGCATTTGAAATTATATTTTTACAATTGACTTTTACAATTGCCTTTTATTAGTACAATATTGCAGTAGCATCTGATTGATTTGCAGTATTTGCTTGTTTTGTCTGATTGTCAACGCTATTTCTTTTACGTAATTGCAAATCATGATTGTAAATCAATCGTTATTTAAGTGATCAATCAATAAAAAAACGGTTTTCTAAGTCTGTCTTTTGTCAATTTTCGCGAAATTAAATGCCCTAAATTTATCATTTTTTGCAAAATCGCGAAAATTAATGCTCGCGAAATATTCGTGTTCCAAATTCGCGAAATTAAGTGCCCGCGAAAATTAGTACGAATAAGGTATTATCAACAGAGTTGATAAATGTAAATTGACCACCGTACAGGGATTCTTAGAATCCATGTACGGTGGTCAATTTACATTCATTCTTAGAATAAGAATATATTCTTAGAATACATTTATTCTTAGATTCTTAGAATCCCTGTACGGTGGTCAATTTACATTTATCAATTCTGTTGATAATACCAAAATCTTTGTGTACTACTTCCCCACCGACGCAGCACCACAGTTTCTTTAGAAACTACCACCTTTACCCTAAATAAATGGTATGGTTGGTCAGGTGCTGTAAATAAATCATAAGTCACTTTTTTTTGCTGCTGTGTTGTAGCTGGAAGTGGAAAGAAGAAGAGCAAAGAAGAAGGAAAGCCATTTATTTTCCAAGTGGGAAAAGGTCTTGTCATCAGAGGGGTAGGTGGCTGTCGTGAGCTTTATGTTGTACTGGGACACATATGCGGAAGTTACACGAGAGAAGTGGGGCAGAAGCAGAGCACTGTCAATCCCTTTCTTGGAAGGTCATAACAGCAGGAGGAAATTGATATCTCATCAATCTTTTCAACACTTTCATTTGATACATAGAGGATATTACATGCCCGCGCGTGGATATGAATTTTATCTTCGAGTGGTCAACTTGATATCTCTGACGAGTGAGCGCAGCGAACGAGTGAGATATCGAGTTGATCACGAGAAGATAAAATTCATATCCATAAGCAGGCATGTAATATTCTGTTTATTATATAAACACCAGTGAAATACCAAACCATTTCACCTTAATATCTTCACGTGTGAAGATATTAAGTTTTCGCAGGAAAGCTCACTTGGTATTTCACTGGTGTTTATATAATAAAAGTAATTATTCTCAGATTTCAAATAATTATTATTTTGAATGCCCTTCAACATAATCCTGAAAAAAATTAGCCAGTTTTCAGAGATTGAATGTTAAAAAAAAATTGGGGTGCTTTACCTCACTATTTGTCTGCAGTTAGACCCTTTAAATCCAAGCAGTGACCAGTATCTAATTTCTTCCAGCAATGTTACTACATGATTAAGAAAATGATCACCAAGGTAAAATACCATGCCCATTTCCTTGATATTAGAAACTCGTAATCTAACCTGTTTCAGTTCATTGGTAAACTCAAACCTAATGTGTGACCGATATCTTGGGAGATCTGCATATAATCTATGTTTGTAATTCTGGTACTTACAAAGTTGTGTTTGTAAAATTGGCCTCTTTTTTTCCAGGTTGGAAGACAAAATCATTAATTGACAGCCTCATCTAATCAATGAAGAACATTTAACTGCAAATGCTTTGATCTTTGCACATCATTTTGAAATTTTCTTTTTTTTTTTTTTCAGTGGGACGAAGGTTTGATGACAATGTCGAAGGGTGAGAAGGCAGAGCTGATCATTGAGCCAGAATGGGGCTATGGCAAAAAAGGAAACATCAACGCAGGGTATCCTTTGATCACAGAAACTGACAACTACAGAATATCAAATGAAGACTGGTCCTCACAGTTATGAACGCAATTATATGCAATTGCGTAAAGACGCCTGAAAAAAATTTCATATACACCACTCACATTCTTCACTTTCACGGGAACATATGAACCTACAATTGACTTGCTCCCAACGTCAGTGGCTTCATAGCTCAGTAGGTTAGAGCGTCGCACCGGTATCCCGAGGTCACGGGTTCAAACCCCGTTGAAGTCCTCAATTTTTGTCAGGCTTCTTTACGCAATTGCATATAATTGCGTTCACAACTGCGAGGATCAGTCTTCATTTGATTTAATTTCCACAGTTCATGATTCATTTCATATACACCACTTACAAGTTACAGAATAGAAGAATTTGCACTGTCCTTATGAAAACTTTGTATGTTTTCCTTAACATAGCTGTTTAGTATACCACCACAGTCAAGGCTCATCTTTGAAGTAGAGCTGATGGATGTCATATAGCAAAGTCCAGTGTTATATTTTGGCTATACAAAGCAATGGATTTGAGCTGGAGACCTTTAGCATTACAGAAACTTGCAAAAGAAGTCTGGTCTGGAGTGTTGTTCACAATGAAAAATAGCTAGGCCTTTGGAAGACCTTTTATGTAAACCAAAATGTCAAAGTATATTAAAACATTTTTAGTTAATATGTGAATTATCTCAAGAACTTTTTTGCGGGATAATCCCCCCCCCCCCCTTCTAAAATAAGTAAAAACCAGCGTTTTGCCCCTTTTTACCTCCGAATTTTGCTCCAACCCCCTATTGAATGAGCAAGAAAGCACACTAGGGACCCAGCCAGCCAGGAATTATCAGAACAAACTTATCAAAGGAGGCAGGCCAGTAAACGACCAAAGAATAACCGAGCAGTTTTAAAGCGACCAAGCAAGAATATTGGCAAGAAAGCCTCCCCGCCCCCTTCATTTATTTTCCCTCCCTTCAGGTTTACTTATCGCTATTTAATGGCATTTTTATGTGTGTGGGTTTGCTTGGGACGTTTGTGAGCAAATATATATTCTCACTACTTGGCAACTAGATCAACTTTCAAGAGTGACTGACACATAATTGTCTTTAATGATTGGTGATTCCGTACTGACAACCTCTACTCAAGTCTCAGTCAATTTTTTTAATTGCCCGAAAGAAAAGTAAGCGAAGAGAAAGAGTTTCGTTGATGTTTTTGTTTAACTTTGTTTTGGTTTAATTTTTCTTTTTGGTCGTTCCTGTTTATGGGCCTGCGAGAGAAAAGACTGCGTGGTTTGGCAAGGTTTTAATTATGCAGTCGCTGTCTTTGGACGTTGCTGTGTGTTAAACTGGACGGTTTTGCCGCTAAAAATCCTTAATTAAAGAAGCTTCCTTGGTTTAGTAGTGGACATGAGAAGTAATACTTTTGTGTGAAATGACGGCTTCTACTAAAGCTCTGCATTTGGAGAGATTGTTGACTGACGTAAACTGTCCGCAGGTTAGTACTCCTGTTTTGTCTTTTATATGGACATTTATGCCAAGAAAATTGATTAGTGTCATATACTCTTAAGTCGAGCCGGCTCATTTGGTTAAAAGTGGCCCTGTACTCTGAAGTTTAGCCTATATATTGTATACCGTCTTTACTTAGTGGATTATCAGGTTTGGGCCATTCCATTTAATATCCACCCCACCCCACCCCCCCTCCTATGAATGCGGTCGCCAAGAATTTACCTCCTTAGAAAAGAAGATCAAAGTACCGACACAATATCCCCCTCCCCCCTCAGATATAAGCCAAATTTTGTACTTCTCCTCAGAACAAATCCCAAGATCAAAGAATGCGGACTGGTTCACCCCCACAGAAATGACTTTGCCCACCCCTTCAGAAAATGTCATCTATGGGGGAGGGGGGTGTATTAGTAGTGTGTGGATACTCGTGTACCTTCGCATGTTTCGCAACATATAAGCGATGTCGAATCAGAATGTACTTGAAAAATGCGATGTAGGTCACTTATTAGAGAAAGCAATGCAATTTTCTGTACCGTGATGATCAATGTGATACCTTGGGGCCGAAATAAAATAAAGAGAGGAATTAAGATTTCGTTTTGCCAAGTTTGCGTGTGTTAAAGCTTATAACGATAACCTTGTTGATGTCCGTTTAGAATGGACAGTGACCTGGGATTTAAAGAAAGCGATGGTATTGCATTTAGACGTCCCAGAAAGTGACAAGAAACAGTAGAGTGAAAGTAGGAAGGCTTTATTTGGCTAGAATATTAATATTTTTACCGCTACTCGGTTCGCTGGAATTCTAGGGTTAACGGTCAATTTTTTATATCAACTTTTGATGACACACACCACGATTGGGCTGCCTGTGGTATCATCGATTCAAAACTTTTTTACAGTACTCGGAGTACCAAGAAGTACTCGTACTTCTTTTTCTGGGCCGTCAGAATTCGAATTGAAGCAGAAGATAACTGACGAGAACGCTGAAGATGCTGTTATATTAAACACCTGTATCATGTATCGTTGTAACAGTGGTAGCAGAAACCCAATGGTTTGCTTATCTAACGTTTCACTCATGAAAAGGCTGCTAATCTACCGGTAATATTTCCCACAAACATCCCTGAAACATCAAATGCCGCATTCACAGGCTTGCAAACAATTATGGCAAGCGGTCACACGAAATTCACGCCGTGGTTTAAAGTCTATCTACCTGTCTCCGGCGATTTAGGAATCTTGAAATTCCAAAATGGAAAAACAAAGTACAGATCGAGGAGTAAAGGCTAGTTTTCACTAACGCATAAGCACAAGCATAAGCAAAAGTGCATGTGAAAACAGCAGCAACATAAGCATAAGTATAAGCAGAAACATAAGAGGAACGAACCCACTTATTTCTCTTATGCTGTTTTCACCAGCAATGCGATCGACATAAGCATAATCATAAGCACAAGAAAAATGAACAGTTCCGTTCTTCTTGTGCTTATGCTTATGTCTGATGAAAACAGCATAAGACAAATAAGTGGTTTCGAATCATGAATCATAGCGGTCAAATCAGAAGGAATCATGAATTTTCGTGTTTAAAACTTGGGAATCATGAATTACGAGAGATAGTTGAAAGAATCATGAATAAGGAACTATATTCGAGGCAGTTGATTACAGAATGTGCCACAGCACGATCACATTTATTATCAGAGTTTTTGAACTGCTGCGCATTTGACCCGCTGGACCCAATCTCGTTCCCAGATTTGCGCAACTGAAGTGGACCCTAATTGTATGCTGTTAATCATGTTCGACGCAGAGAACAATTTAGCTTTTTCTGGCAGTACTGTTAAAAGACCTACTCGTGAAGAGTCGAACAGGAATAGAATTGGACTTTGCAGACGATACGATCCGACCCTCTTTGGCTAGACAATAGCAACTCTGAGGACTCCCTTGTGTTCAAAGAGACTTACGTGGACAACAAAAACTTCCCCTATGCCATTGTTAACCGAGTAATTAATGAGATCACCACGGATGCGTCTGGTGCAAAACTTTACAATCTTCCTCAAATTCTGATTCAGATAACCTAAACACATTAATTTGTTAGGTATTCTTACGAAAGGATACTGTTGCAGAACATGAGTTAACCTTATTAACACCAGGCCTTCGACCGAAAAGAGACAAAGAAAGAACTAAGATAGAAAGAAGGAAGAAAAAAAGGAGGGAAGAAGTTGGAAAAAATCTGAAGTTAGTGATGGTAAGTAAGGAAGGCCGGCGGGGAGAGGGAAGGAGGGTCTGTTTGAACAAATTAAAATACTGTGACGTCTACGCCGCATGTTGTAAGGATAAGCTGCCTTATTATTCCACTATTATGTCATTTTACCATATATGGTCAAGAGAAGGCGCAAAATACGAGGTCGTAATGCATTGAAGTGTCGTAGTTTAACCGGTTTACAACAGGGCGAAGGTTCGCACAGAGAGAATCAGGATGTTTTGGATACTCTTACCAGAAAATAGAAGCAAAAATAACATTTTTTTTTTCAGTAGAATAATCAACCTCTCGTTCAATGGTTTGACATATAATATGTTAACGTCATTTTCACGGACGGAATCAGGGTGTTTATGAATACTCTTACCAAAAAAATAGAAGCCAATTGCAAAATAACAATTTTTTTTGTAGTGGAATAATAAACCTCTTATTCGATGGTTTAGCATATAATACGAGCGGACATTTTGCTCACTGCTCGTATAATACTACGCAACTCGCAAAATATCCGCACATATTATATGCTAAACCATCGAATAAGGTGTATTTATGATGTCTCTCAGTAAGTAGGCGCGCTGTGATTGGTCAATTTAGCGGGCCGTACTTCACTGTACGGCCCGCTAAATTTGAAAGTTCCTTTTCACGCGTGCCCGATTAACCTCGGAGATATAATAAGTATCTTACTAACCTCGTTTTTCTCGGTCCGCACTGTAAGTTACGGATCCTCCTTTTTCCCGTTGATTTATCGCCCGCGCGCTTCGCGCTGGGCCATAAATAAACGAGAAAAAAACTCGGTCGGTAACTTACAGTGCGGACCTCGAACTTGGTTAGTAAGAGGTATATAAAATAAACACGGTTTGGCGCAATTAGAAAGGCTTGCTATTGCGGGATTTTCGGGCGCATAATTTTACGTGCGATTCCGTGCGAGGTTTGCTCACTTCCGCGTTGAGTCCACTGAAGTGCTCCAAGCTCGTGCAGACTTTCTCGTCAAGCCGTTGCTACGCTGTGGTCGACGACTAAAGCCCGTTTTGACCTCCTACATTGTATGAAAACGTCTGATATCCTGTTTTCTCCCTCTGAAGTCTCGGCAAACAGCTGCTTTCCGGGAAACTCGTGAACTGCATATTTTCGCAGCGGGAGAGCAAAAATTTTACCAGCTGGGAGGGGTAGAGAATGAGGAGAGCGAAACATACTCCACTTCGTCGCTACATCCATCAGAATTTTTTTCACTAACTAAACGATTTCTGTCGTAACGTGTTTAGTGAAACAGAGAATTTGCTTTCCTTGGCTTCATGTGGTGTCACCCACTCCTCCCTGACAAGGCACAAGAGTCGCGCTGCGTCGGGCAAGCCCAGGCTTATCCCTCGGGTAATCCCTTCGCGGTGGCGCTTTTTCGCACATGACGCGAGCTTAAACGCGTTATTTTTCGCTGACGGTGGATCTGTACCGAAGTTTATATGACAGAAACTACAAGTCAACTGTATGGGGTAAGATCTTTATTTCTGAATTCTATGAAAAGCACCTAAGACAGCAAAACAAGCGCAGTTATTCAATCCGCTTTCTTGTCGACTGTAATTTCAATTTGCATTTGAACTCATAAACGCACGTTCTTCAAAGTAGAATGGTGTTTTATCTCCCTTCAAAAACGAAACTATATCACCCAGAGTTTAAATGGAAAACTTTACGGGTATTACGTCCTAAAATTGCCTCGGCTTTGTCATATTGTGGGGGACTGTATGAAAGTTTATATTGAGTGGCCCCGTCCGCTATGGAGTGATCGAAATGGATTGGCCTTAATCCTCCTCTTGTAATCGAAAATTCAAAGATTTAATAGCTTTTTACTTGAAGCTTTAACTAGAAATTTGATTGTAATGGAAGTCAATTTAGTGGAGCTTTTGCAAGGAGAGTTTAAAAAAGAGGCGATGAATAATTATGTAAAAACAATTCTGCGAAGCCATTATCCCCTGGGAGCCATAATCAGCAGTCGTCACGATAAACATTGGTCAGTGTTTTTTTAGCATTTTGAGTTTTCACTTTCTATTTAATTTAGGACAGTAAGTACTATTTTAGTGGGTCAAGCAACAATCACTGTTAAGCCAAAGTGTTGAGTCTCGAAAAATGTCCAAGATAATTTTTTATACAAGAACATCATGAAACTTAATAAATCTTGCTCTTAACCTATTTTTGTTGTGTTTTAAGTGCAAAACAAAATGTGGTGAACTGCTTTTAAACAGATGGCATAATTTTGGAAGTTTCTTCATGACAGTGTGTCTTGTAAGAAACATCCTTTGTGAAAAATAATTTGCGCAGCCAATCAGATGTCACGTAATTCCAGCTGATTCCATTTTATTCTCTTGCTTGTTCCACCTTTGCAATCACACTGATACATAGCAGCATATGGTGGACCACTCTATTTTGATTTTACCTCGCATTCAACAGTTGTTAAATACGTGTCGCATGGCAGAATAGGCTCATCTCTTCTGCGTGTTTTTTTAATATTAACCATACTTTTGTCATTTCCTGATTGGCTGACATAAGCTGATATTTTCCATATTTCTTGGCTTGATAAATTAAGCTACTTTTTTCAAGTGAATAAAATCCTTTTTCTCTGGCTGTCAGGTATCTTTGCTGGAACATTGTGTTTTCGTTAATTTGCGGATTCCTTTTTGTACAGGTCTACCTTTAGGGCTTGGAAATACTTTCAATTTCATACAATTCAAAACATGCTTTTGTTCTGTTTACTCTAAACTTAAAAATTTTTCTGGATAAGCCTAATTTCAGTTAATGCTTAGGTAAACAAGTCTTGAGCCTTATGCAAAAGTGCGTAAAATTATTTGCGAACGGAAGCGGTAAAAGCATTGAGAACAAAACAAACCCCTGGAGAATCAAACCGGACGTTTCTGAAACAACATTTTCTGTATCACAATAATTGCATGGTCATTATTTTATTAAAGATGATTTTGGCATCATCTAACCATTGAAAACCCACGGGAAAAACTGTTAGGAGTTGAGATTCTCTGGTATAAAAACTCGCAGAGTCACAGGTTTCAAGCAGTCAAATTAATAGTTTTTAGCCATGTACAATTTTGTTTTCTGACATCTTTCTGTCACTAATAGTACTGCAGAAGTTGTCAGTTCAAAACTTGAGAAATCCAGTTTCTTTACACTAGTTGTTTGCCATAACCTGTACATAGCCTATGTTCTCTTGTACTTTTACGACAGCTTTTTAAACTTTGGCATGCTTTATGGGAAAGATTTAAAATATTACATAAAGTTGAGTGAGAAATGGTCCAAATATTTTATAGAGTTGTCTTCATTCTCCAGGAGGTAGTTCACTTATTTGAACTTTACTTCTAAACAATGGATAGCAAAGATGCTATTGTTGTTAATATATCCTTTAGATAGATTTTGAATAGTTACTGTAAATTGCTCCAAACAATTGTAGGCGGCACATAAGCTATTTATCCATATCTTATATCAGTATCACATCTCAAGTACATATCAAGATGGTTAACAGATTAGCTTGTTATTTACTGTAAAGTATGTCTGAATGGGCAATGTGGTTTGACCTCATTGTTAAAGCCTGTAGTTCCATTGTGGTTTAAAATATATGCAAGAACAAGAGATGCATTCTTTAGTTCTGTGGGCATGATTCCGTTTTCTAACTGTCGCCTTTATTAACTTGTGATTGCGTTTTTGATCTGTCAAGTGGCATTTCACTCTTCAGCAATTAATCAATATTAAACACACACCTTGAACTAAGTGCGCTCTTGAGAAGTCAGTTGAAAATGATATGTTTGTTCCCACACTAGTATCAATTTCACAGTTGATTAACTGTATTAATTACTTGTATCTTGTATGGGACTTGAGATTATTGTCTACTTAGCCACAGAGGCTGTCAACAGTTATAAAGTGGAAGCTATTGTAAGAGCTTTGAAGACTGAATCTACAAGCGTGGACATCTCAACAAAAACTAGTGAATAAGATTTTAGCACTTATTTAAGCCACAGTAGAAAGGATTCTTAAATGCTATTGTTGTGACGTTTTGTAATGTTTTTTTTTCATTCAGTTTATTACGTATTTAGAGCGTGCATGTGATTGGTTTACTATAAAAATTATGGTGCAACGTTTTGCCAGGGAAGAGGAAAAACTAAAACTTTCCTTTGTTTTTCTGTTGAATGGTGTGTTAGTTTTTCTTTTGTTGACAGGGTTTTAAGGTTTTTAGCGTTCAGAAAACAGCCTGAACAGCTATAAACATGGCCTCATTGACTCTTGAAATCATGCTACTTGAAATTACGTCTATACACTTGAACCCCATTATTTCAAACTAATGTTCGTTCCCTTGGTTTTGCCCCATCTTTTAAAAATGTTTTGTTATGCTTAATGTGAACTTGGTTATTTCAAGTTTCCTGCCTATTTGAACTCATTTGTTTCCCGTGGACTTGATTCTACCCTTGTCAACCACCGTTTTAATCAAGTTTGATTAAAAAGGTGGTTGACAAACATCAGAAGCTGTCAGAACACAGTGTGACAATTGTCTTGGTGTCGGCAAACAATTCAAATTCCACAATCTGCCAGTTCTGTATTTCTAGTTACACATTAAAACAGTACCATTCAGTTTACATTTTTTACATTTTGTTTTCAAAAAAGCAAATTGTTAAATACTTTAGATGTTCCTCAGAACGAAAAATGATGAAAATACTGTGAACTGTTTGGTTAATTAAGGCCTACCAGCACATATTTGGTGTATTTATGCTGAACCAGTTATTTCAAACCCCCGCTAATCAGGGTTCTCAATAGAAGGTGGCACCCGGTGATTGATTGCCACTTACTTTGTCTAAGATCTTACTTTGTCTAAGATCTATTCATTTTTCGTAACTCCAGTTATTCATTAAGAGGAAAGAATATTCTGACCTTACCTATACCAAGAACAACAAATTATGGACTTGAGTGCATCCGATATCAAGCTGCAAAAATTTGGAATTCGCTCCCAGACAGTATGAGAACAATGACATCATTTAAAGATTTTAAGAAAGCCATAAAGGAAATGAACTTTTAGTTACAGTTTTAGTTATTGTATTGTAGTAGTTTTACTTATAATTTAACTGATTTATGTATTTTTCTTTCTCGAAGATATTAGCTCAATAGAGCTACTCTGATAATTCGAGTGGAAATAAAGTGTATGTATGTATGTATGTTCAAGTCGCTTTTGTTTTCTTTGTTTTGTTTCTTCTGGCTTTGCTGAAGAGCCTCCTACTTTATCAGTGATCACCTCCTACTTAAAAATCTATTGAGAACCCTGCGCTAATTCAAAGTACTTCCTCTTTCCGCTGCGACTTTGAATTAACAGGGTTCAACTGTGTAATATGTGCATGCTAACTAGAGTGTGTCAATATTTATCGTTTCTTTCTGGTGAATTTACCTCAGTGTCTAGCGTATCCAAATCCCGCAGAAGCCAGAGAAAAATCTGCCTATCACTTAATATTAATCTAGTATAAAAACATTTATTGAATTCGGTGTTGCTATCATGGTCTTGAACTCTCAGTTAAAACCTTGGAAATGAATAACATTGTTTCTTTGTTTTCTTGTTTTGCCTTATTTTAGTTTTGTTTTGTTTTTATTTGATTGAGGTGTAAAATTAAAAAATATAATGATAAGTTGCATTTACCTGCTTGTTTATATTTGGCAACATATTGTTTTGGATTGTCTTGAGTTAGCTGGACAGCTGTATGTTAATTTTATCTTTAATTTGTGTAATGTCTGTTGAGGAACAGATTTACAAACTTAGTGTATATCTAAGTGTTAGAATACCCGGTACAGGTCTACAGGATATTTTTTCACTTTCAAATAAAGAATGATCGTCGCAGTTGTGAGCACAATTTTTACAATTGCGTAAAGATGCTTGAAAAAAATTCAGGACTTCAACGGGGCTTGAACCCGTGACCTTGTGATTCCGGTGCGATGCTCTACCAACTGAGCTTTGAAACCACTGACGTTGGGAGCAGGTTAATTTTGGGTTCATATGTTCCCGTGAAAGATATGTAAGTGAATGACGCATATGAAAGAAATCATACGTGATTTATTCGCTTAAATGTTAACAATTTTACAGCTAACTCAATCCATCCTTTATCTTTTTTAAGTGTTTGATATACATGTACAAATGTTTACACATTGTTTTTGTCAAATATCCCACTTGAGGTGAAACAGTACCCAAGTTTTCAGTGTTTACTTTAGTTTGACTTAAATGTGAAAACTTGTAGCAGGTGTTAAATTCCAGCGTGAATGAATATTTCAGTGAAAATGCTTCATTGAAATCCTAGTCTTTTAATTTGTTTTTCTGTCTCTTGAAGATTGTAAGAACCAAGATAAGAGCTCCAGCTAAATGTTAATTTTTACTGTTTGTTATAATTTGTCCATACATTAAATTTTAAATACACTACTTCAAAGAGCTCTTTGAATGGTGTTCTGGATTATCATAGATAAATGTACCATTATTTCAATTTATTATTTCATTTCACATTTTTCTTTTGTGAAGCATTGTAAGCAGGTATTGCATGTTTATGTTGCTCGATTAAGGTTATTTCATGCCTGAATCTCCTACATTTGCACTCTATTAAATAACCCTTTAGTCTGTCTTTAGGCCATTTACAAGGAAAAACAGCATATTCACGTTCTAATTATTCTCACTTACAGTGTTAGAAGGTTTGACTATGAAAGATTTCACCATCTTTTGAAAGCCATTTTCATGTAGCTGTATAGAAACCTCCTTGAGGTTTACAATACTTAACAAAATGGTTCCACTTTTAAAGTATACTGACCTTGAAGATCCTACAGTGCTGCTGAATAGTACTGTACTTTCTTGTAAACTCTAATTTTCCTCAACATAGTAGCTGGAACTGTTAGGTCTGTTTTTCTATTATATATTTTAGGATGGGAGTAATGGGCAACCAAAAGCTAAACGATTAAAAGCAGCAGAAGATGTAGGTATGACATCAAGCGATAGCGATGAACAAGACACTATTTACGGTGCCCTCATAGTGCTTGGGTAAGTTTGTCTGTATGATAAAGTAAAAAGAATTGTGTTTCTTTTTTTCTAATCATGTTTTGAAAATGCTTTGTTTCTATAACTTGTGGTAATGTGTGATTGTGTAACTTCTGGCCAGTTACAATGGTTCTCTTCCGGATGGAGAACTCAGGCGCCGTCACCGAAGCTCATATATTTTAAGAAAGAAAGGATCTCCCTCAGGAGTGCAACCCTTCAAACTGCACCTGGCTTCTTCTGACTCTGGAATGCAGGTGTGTGCAGATTTTGCATAATTGTGCTTGTGTGGTTTCAGAGGATCCTTGCAGGTAAAGACCTTTCAAAGGCCCAGTAACTCATGAAGCTAGAAATTAGTTTTGGTTCATTAAAGAACCCACACACTGTTTAAAAAGAGTATGGGACTTTCCTGGTTTGGTGGTTTATTTTTATTCTGAAAGTTCATTTGAATATTCATATAGATAAATTCACTATGCAAATGTTACATGCAATATTTCTTTGGTTTCTTGTGCCACAGAGTCCGAACTGTTTCTTCATGTAATTGATTCCATCCTAATCTATCACAAGGTCAATATCTTTATTCTAATCTGTTACATGACTTTGGAAAAAGAAATGAAAAAGAAAAATAGATCCATTCAGGGTTTTTTCCTCTTTCCTTTGGATTACCTTCATTTGTGGTATATATAACCAACAACAGTGTAACTTAAGTAACCTAGAACAGTTTTCCTGGGAGTTTGATCATTAGTAGCTTGCCTAGAAAAGAATCAAACAAAAGAAAAACAATAGCCTAAAATTCAACGTCAGATGATTTTGCTCTCAGCCCCTCAATGATTGAATTTCACTCATTGGTCAGTAGTTGTGTAAGCATGTTATGAATTAAAGTAATAAGCTGTGACTGTCTTTTCAGATTTGCCCTTTCCTTTACTCCCTTGTGTTTTGGTTCTTGCAATTATTTGGGAAAAAGGTCTGCTCTTGTTAAGGAAGTCTTACTCTACTTAAATTTTCAATTTCTGCATCTGTAATTTAATGATTTAATAAATGCTGATCTATGACATCTGGAGATAAAATTGTCTGCATTATTTAACCTTAGGCTCACAGGAAGTCTTTACCTGCGAGGAATTATAGCATGTTCTGGAACCACACCTCTGACAACTGTAAAATATTATACCCTGAGGGATGCCATGGGTTGCATATTGTTTTCATTGGAACATTCTTGTTTTATTTTTGGTGACTTAGCTAATGTAACAGCCATGAAAGAGTAAGAAATTTAAAAACTTTGTCAATTTATCTGATCAGTCAAGTAACTGTGATTGTGTTTTGGTTGTAATTAATTTTAAGGTTCTTTACAGACTTACTGTGAAAATCCAAAAACTGTGAATACTAGAAATATTCATGGAATGTTATTGTGTTTCAAGTAAAAAGCCAATCATACATGAGAAAACTAAACTACAAACAGTGTTACGAGTTCGATTGTGTTGTGACGAGTGAGAAGTGGGTTGTTTGTAGACTAATCAGAACGCAGGGTTGTCGGAACAGCAACAAGGTTATTTATTCCAAACGAAAGTAGTAAACTCCACACAAGGCTTTACTATAAGCTCACTCTAGGCTTGTAAAATTATACTCGACCTCCGTCAAACTTCAATACTCACGGCCTCCGCCAAATGTATAAACGACCTCTGTCACACTTCAATAAACACGGCCTCTGCCAACTGTATAAACGACCTCTGTCAACTTCAATAAACACGGCCTCCGCCAAACGCTCTCAGCTCTCAAGTTACTTCTCTTTACTTTCTTCAACAAACACTCTGCTTAGAAAAACTCTAAAGCTACACCGACCGGCTTATATACTCTACACAATAAAATTCTAGAACTTTCCAACTCAGCTAAATAAAGAAACATTACAATAAGAACTATTTACAGCTACTACGCAAACGGCTTAAAAATAGAATTACGGAATCACGATGATTCAGCACTAATTAAATATGCAGAACATTCTAGACACTTCCAGACAGTAACGCGAGTCACGCAATAATTTTTCGTAACAAACAGTAACGGTAATTAGTTTGTGGTTTTATGTTGCTTCTGATTGGTTGCAGCACAATTGATTTCCTGCTAGCAGAGGTCTCTCACGGCGAGAAGAAATGTACTCGAGGAGAGACCTCTGCCGGCTTCCGACAAGTTCTCTGTCGCACAGGTGCTAGCGTTTCCTTAACAACGAATGACGTTTTGGTCACACGAGACCTGACTCTGCAAACCGGTTACTCGAATTACTCAACGATTCACAACAAGCAAATGCTCAGGCCACGAAATGCGATTTCTAAGCCTTCAAGGGAAGGCAAGTCGCCTTAGATCTTGATAGCTTCAATTTCCAGTTTAACAGAGACACATCCAAAACGAGTGGCTTGGGAGAGTAAAAGTGTAAACTCGGAGTGCTACGCAAACGGCCAGTTGGAAATTCAGGGATTTTCCGGAATTTGTCGGAAGGCACACAAATGTATCACGTTTTTCCAAGAACACAATGATGTCTTTCTTCTGTATTGATGTTATTTCTTTGATATTGTGATCATCAGGGGAAGAAATAGTCGATTTTGAATTATAGTGTGATCGAAAGAATGTTTTGCGTGTGACAAAGTGGGCTCAGACGTTTTCAGCAGGGAATAAAACAGAGCATGCGCAGTCTTGTGTAACGGAAAGCGGTTTTGAAAACCGATAAGTTTTGACCAGAAATTTGGTCGGCAGCTTCATCAAACAACCCGTCGGAAGTCGGCAGGGGTCTCTCTCCTCGACTCTCATTTATTTCTCGCCCTGAGAGACCTCTGCTAGCAGGGAACACAATTGAAAATGTCAAAATCAAATCAGTGTTCACGGTATTTGGATTTGTCCAGTAAAGCACAGTTTAGTTGTGTAACAATGTTTGCCATCAAATGTTTCCTTGATACATGTATTACATTGTACCTCATCAGAATCATAGGTCTTACGGAGTATCTGGGAAAGAGTATGTTACATGGGGAAATCAAGGAATTTTCAATTTATCTAATTCTTGTTTATTTTTTTTTGGGGGGGGGGTGGGTGGGGGGTCATTATTAGTTGTCAAGGTAGGTTGAAAATTGAATTGATTAGAATGAATAATTGTTTCTGTAATCTTGCTGTTTCACTTTTTGTAATCAATGACTGATGAAACAGATTGTTAAGTCAGAAGCGCACAGTGTATCTTACACATTGTCACGTGGCAATGCAGTTGTTGTTGAATACACAAGGGACCCTTCAACAGATATGTTTCAGGTACAAAGTCTTTGTATTTTAGACAGGATTTTATTTTTTTTAATTACAATCCAAATAATTCCACTTCACAAGGAAGGCATGAAACTGTGACATGTTTTAAAAGATGCTATATATGCAGTGAACATAAATTTATGAGCTGGAAGTTCTTAGCCTGCTTTGTGGAAGAAATAACGTTTAACAAAATAAATCTTCACAGTCATAAATAAAAAACTAAGCTGAAGAACATTCATTATACTATACTCGATACTATATATTAATCTGTGCATCTTATTTCTGAAATTACAAACCATTTCTTCTTGCTATATTAAATTTTGAATTGATCTTTTTTTTCTTTTCAATAGATTGGACGTTCAGCTGATTCAAAAATAGACTTTGTTGTCATGGATACTGTTCCTGGTAACAAACGTTCTGAGGTTAATGACGACATACAAAAAAGCACCATATCCAGATACTCCTGTCGAATTGTTGTTGACAGGGACCCACCTCACACAGCCAGGGTGTTTGCTGCTGGGTTTGACAAGTCTAGTAATATCTTCTTAGGAGTAAGTGTATGACTCTTAAGGTATCATGGTAGGTGGATTTTGACGAAAAATAGAAATTTTTTTTTGCTGTTCAAATTGAGAAGACTGAAATAAATATTTTGCAAAACAAATGGGAAAAAAAGCTTTTTTACTTTTTAAGATAAAGAGAAAACTATTGGGATTTTTAAGACCTAATCACAGAAATCTCATAAACGTTTTTCGTCATTTTCTCGATAGCATAAAACTGCATATAAGGGTGAACGTTTTTAGTGCGTTTACGCGCGTCTTCCGACGGAATTAGCTGAAAATCGGCAGCCATGTTCAAGGCTACTTTGTTCGAAAAACCGTGTCAGGCTTTGTTTAATTTTGCTTCCGTTTCCGAGTTATGGCCTCTTTTGTACAAAGGAATGTCTGCATGGACAATATCAAACTTTAGGAGGTTGTAAAAAAAAACAAACAAACCGCATCTGGAAAATCGCAGACACAGTTTTTGAGGGTGATGTGTGAGAAAACATTTTCAATATTAATCGCACTGATCCAATAATTCACGCGTGGAAACGAACCAATTTAAGCGAAACAGTGTTTCTGGGCATTTCTTTTAATATATATATCACTACAACACTGACTTTTAAGAAAATTTTCAAAGATATGATTGTACTGTATAACTATTAAGCTTTCAGAAAATGTATAGGTTGATGAGGTTTTCTTTCAAAGCGTCAGCGTAAGGGCGCGATTTCCAAACACTGTCAATCCACCTACTATGATACCTTAAACCTGGTGTAGGTTTCTTGAAACTGTCAAAATTTTTCAAGCCTACATATCTTACAAAAAAAGATGTTTCCAGGAACGAAATTTTGCAACAAATTTGCCCTTTGTATCTTGAAATCAAGGTAAAAGACCATCTCAGCTTTTTAGAAAAAGAGTATCACAGTTTTAAAAATAGCTTTTTAGGCCCAAAAAGTTCTCAGGACTTTTGAGAAACAGGCCCCAGGTGTCAATCTTTAATTCATGTGTTTGTTGAGCAGTTACATGTCACTTGTATGAAGAGGATATCTGTAACTTACACAACACAAAATGGAGCTATATTGGAATTTCTGGAGTGGTGAGAGGGGGGGGGGGTGGTCAATTAAAAAAACCTCCCATTAGGGAGGTATGGGTATTTTTCTGGAACCATGCATTTATCATAAGGATATTCAAGTGTTTTCATTTCACAAAAGAACACAACTTGATAAAAAAATTTAACTGTTCCAGAAGCGACAAACTTCCCTCCAGCTTTGATAAATGCTACTTACAAAAATATGAATGAACACTGACCAAACAATAAAATCACAAGCAAAAACTCACCTAAATAACGTCCCTTCCCTCCTCACATTAAAACGTTTGATGTAATTCAAGATGGTGCCAAAAACGTAGGTGAACAATGCAGATGATGAAAAAGATGACAAATTGGTCGCACAATTTGTCCAAGATCAGGTTGCATTTGATGTTAGGAGAACGCAAATGATGATGATGATGATAGTTGATGTGTGACAATGAATGTAAGCAAATAGATAGAAAGAATTGGAGTTGAGGTATCAATAGTATTCCTGCAGAAAACAACATTATGAACTGCTAGGATCTTGAGAAGAGTGCTTGAAATGTGAGCCTGTAAAGAAAGAACCCAGAGGACCCTTGGTTGTTTGTTATGACTTAATTCACCTTGGGGAACAATGATCAGCAAGAGATCAGCCTGCGAACAGTGATAATTATAATTATTTATCACCACTATTAATTTAATAGAATACTGTCATTTGCTATCAATAATTAGCCAAAGTGGAAACTGCAATAACTGGACAATTTCCATTACAAGTTATGGTTACGTTTCAGGAAAAAGCTCCCAAATGGCAAAATGAGGAGGACATGATGGATGGTTTGACAACAAATGGAGTTCTTCTGATGAATCCCACAGGTGGCCCATCTTGCCAACCAACAATATGGCGTGAGATATCTGTCTGTGGGAATGTGTATGGTCTTCGCAAAACAAGGTCAACGACAGAGAAAGGGAAAACTGTAAGTATCTCCCAACTGTGAACTGTTTACTTAACTCATGCTTCCTTCCAGTTCCAAGATGTCAGCTACTAAAACTCTGATGAAAAAAAATAATAGTTCTGAAAGTGATTCTGAAATTTATTTAAGTAAAAGATTCACAGACAATGGTTTAATATTATGGTGATTATTCTCTCAGTTCAGAAAAAAAACAAGTATTTTAAATGCTAGAGAGTTAAGAGATTACATTGACATTTTGTGTCCAAATGTTTGAAAAGAAACTATTTTTATCATAAACTTGCCAAAAGGTTTAGTAACCATTTTTTGTCACAAACTGGGCAGGTTTTTATTGATTTAATGTTTATAAATTCTTTACCCTTCATACTTCATGCTGTTTTTCACTTTCCAAACAATCCAGTGTGGTTAATGAAAGCTAGTTTTTACTTATGTCAAACAAAGAAATTAATGGTTATGGCTTTTCTAGTTTTTAGAAAAGTCAGAACAATTAATTGTTTTCCTTTTGTGTAGGAACTCTACCAGCAATAACTTTATCATCTCATTTCATCATTTCTGATGGAGCATCCTGTTTAAACATCATTTTGCTTTCAAGTGCTGGCATGTTGATGCAGGCATGAAAACTACCAGTATTCATATTATTTATCAAATAAATTTTGTTTGTAAACACATTATTACAAATGTCCAACAATTTGTTTAACTTAGGTGGATGATAAATCAAACATCTTTCTTGATGGATGGTTAATTGATTCAACAATTTGTTTAACTCAGGTGGATGGAGAGTCAAATGTTTTACTTGATGGATCATTAATTGATCTCTGTGGTGCTGTCTTGCTCTGGCGTTCTGCTGAAGCTTTGAAAGAAATGGCGGTATGCCTTGCCAGTTGTTCCTCTTTTATAGTTTAGAAAGTACTGTATCTGATATTAATGTTAGAGTTATAACATGACAACTGCTGCCTTCACACAGCTTAAAGTTCACTGGCACATGCAAAAGCATGAAACAGTGTTTGGGTTGATGAGGGCAGAGAAAAATCCTAGACCTCAACAGAATTTGAACAATGAAGTTCCATTAATTCACAGTTAAAATATGATTTTCATGTATTTACACTACGATTTTGAACACTTAACACCTGATGGGTTCAGTACTGCTCTACAACTATCTTGGCCATGAGACCAGTGGGCAACTGGATATGAAAATTCAAGACACACATACTGCAGTTCCAGAAAATACCCATATCTTCCCCATGGCAGGTCAGGGGAAATTCCAAGGGGGAGGGGGGTGACTAAAGCAAAAGCTTTTAAAGAAAAGTATGCAGCTAAATTGGAATTTCTGGAGGGGTGAGAGGAAGGGGGGGGGGGTCAATTAAAAAAACCTCCCATCAGGGAGGTATTGGTATTTTTCTGGAACCATGCATTAACCATAAGGATATTCAAGTGTTTTCATTGTCCCTGTTATTCAAGCTCTTCAGCACCCCTTGGTTAGTCTGTCACTGATAAGTGTCTTTATTAATTTTTCTGTTTTTGTCACACAAAGACCATTGAGACCATTGACAAAATGAGGGAAGTCCTTAATGCATCCCGTCCGCAGTGTCCTGTTGGTCTCACAACACTGAAGTTTCCAAGCCATTCAGAGGTAAGGTGCCCTTCTAACTATGTTGAGTGTACTTTGAGGGGCTGTGTCCCAGATTTTTCTGTTTTGGACATTAAAGTAAAACCTAGAACAATTAAGTTCCACATGCTCCTATAATGCCAAAAGAAAGGTATCAACCTTTTCTACAGCACTAGCAGAGACGTTGAAAGAGATGGCCTATTTTTTTTTAAGCTGCAATCCATATTTTCAATCCTTGCTGCCCTGACCTAACAGAGACTTATTCTTAGTTTAGAATAATTATTGGTAAAATAATTTTAAAACTCAAGTAAATCATTATTAGGGTTTTCTTTGGTTCCAGTGTATTATTCAGCTTTTCAAAGTAATGTTGAAAGGCTGCAACATACATGTAGCTTCTTTAACAGAGAAGTTCAATCCAAAACTGCACTCATTTTTCTTTTGGCCAACAAAAAGTTAATCCAAAGATGAGTTACTCACCAAAATTGTGGCGATTTCTCAATTTTTCTCGATTTTCGGGCTGCTTCAGAGAAGAATTTCATTGGAATAGAAAGCTCTTTGGAAGTTGAAATTTTGGTAAGTAACCCATCTTTGCATTAACTCTTCGTTGGCCAAAAGAAAATTAAAGGCAGTTTTGGATTGAACTTCTCCTTTAAATGTGATCCCCTGATGCAGCATCAGTTTTCCCAAGAGAGCTTTTTCATAACAGCTTTATTCCAGATTCATCTAGTTGTAAAGGTTATGTGAATTAAATTGCACTAGCATGCTAAGGTCTAAAACCAAAAGCCCTGTAACAGATAAGATATTGGTTAATTTGAGTCACCATATTGTGACTCATACACTCAATGGGGGGCAGGAAGATGGGGCCATCTCTAAATACAATTTTCAAAGTGCAGTTAACCCCAAAACTAAGCATCACTTGTTTCAAGACCGAGTGAGAAGGGGCATGGATCTATTGCCTATTTGATGTCACAACCTACTTTCCATGCATGTGTACTAAGACTTAATGTAATCCAAATCAGTTTGTGACTTCAAATCAGGAATAGATCCATGTCCCTTCTGACTCAAACGATGCTTTAGTTTTTCGTAAGTTTTAAAGCCCATAGTAAGTCAAGATTTGGTGAAAAAAAAAGGGAAAAAAAGCTGCAATGCATTTTGAACAGATGCAAAGGTTTATTGTATCAAAATATATATATTTTTTTTTTGGGGGGGGGGGGGGATAGGGACACTTTAAAGAAAATTATGAAGCCAAATTGGACTTTCCAGAGAGGTGAGGGTGCTAAGTGAAACAACTTCACTATAAAGGAGTGGAATGGTAGATCATGTGAAAAAACAATAGTGAAAGTGGAAGTTGCCCATGTTTTTTTCTGTTTTTTATTTTGCAGCTACCTTCCAGCAATATTACAAGTAACCAACCCTATGTTTATCTTAAGTGCGGCCATGTGCATGGTCTACATTCATGGAATTCTCCAGGTAGACACATTAACGAGAAAAGAACATGTCCTGTGTGTTTACAGGTAGGCTTCAGATTAAAAGAATGAGCCATTTGACCTCAAAGCTTTACTAGGTCTTCTGACAACGTGCAAACTCCTTTAGCCTTTGACAATTACATTTTTAATGCTGCCAATCTTTGTTACCGGTACAGCAACAACCAGAGGATAACTGTTTGCAATCATTTTACTCAAAAACTTATAATCCATTTCTGGATTCCACAAATGGATATCATCCCTGAGAATACAGCTTTATGAAATTTGTTGCATCAGTGCCAGAAGACTGCATTGTTGAAATTGAATGTTGAATTATGAGAATACTTTCTTGTCCAATATTAGTATGTGTTTTGTCCTCTCTGTTTGTCACATTAAACTTATTGTAAGGGTTGTGAGAACATCTCACTGTTGGTTTTGGTAAGCAGCTGAGAATTTTATCAGGTCAGGTGGTCAGCCCATAATCCCAGCTGCATTTAGTTTCATGAAGTAATATTGTTTTGTGTTGGAATGCAGATGATTTGCTTTGAGCTTGTAAGAGCTCCTTTACACTGCATTTTTGTTATTACAGACTGGCAGCTATGTTCCACTGAGCCTTGGAAAAGAGCCTGCATTCTATAAAGGAGAACCAGCGGCCACTCATGCTTTTGTTCCCTGTGGCCATGTTTGTTCAGAAGAAACTGTGCGGTAAGATTGTCTTACCAATTCGTTACTTGCAGATTCTCTCCATCAACTGTAGCCACTGTAGAACTAAAGAAAATGGAATGCTATTTTGCGAAAGACCTGGATTCAGCAAAATTATTTAACTTGATAGCCAAGGCAAAGTCTTAAGATAATAATATTTTTCACCGAATTGTAGCCTTCAAATCACAAAATAAGAGCAGAACTTCATTTCGGGCACCATCACAAGTCTGTGTGCCAAAGTAGGTTGAGTTTTAGAGAAATTCGGATTTTAAGGACAAATGGAAATATATGCCCCCTAAAATATTTTTAGTTGTAGATTCTGATTAGAGTTTTACTGCAGGTAGTGGTGGTGGTGATGATGATATCTTTTTTGTATCTTTTGTTTGCAGGTTCTGGCAACAAGTACCCATTCCACATGGGTGTGATGCATTCCAAGCCATTTGTCCATTCTGTGCTGTACCTCTGGAAGGTGAAGCTGGCTTTATCAAACTCATTTTCTCAACCGATGAATAAAGACTACTGTAAATAAGAAATAGGCTAAGTGTACGATTTTACTGGAGATATTTTGCCCCAAGCTAGTAATTTATTGAGTGAAGTATGGTTTTGAATGGAATATGATGATTGTCATTATCGTTATCTACTGTTAAGAAGAGGCTTACTCTTGTTAGTGTGAACTTTTCCGTGTCACTGCTCAACTAAGGATGGTGGATGGTCTCTAAATCTCGGTCAAATTTTCATGGGTCTTAATGTCCTGATACTTTTTCTCGATGTCTCACAATGTTTTAAAGTTTCCATTCACCATCCACGTCCAATGCATATCCTTTTGATCTCGCTTTATGTTTAGGGGATTTACGGCTGAAGCCTGGGCCAAAAGAAAGATTTAAAGTTGCCGAGCGTTACTGATCCCTCTCGCTTGCGTTTGACATGAAACTCTCATGTACCCTTGGCAACTCTTCTCTCGTTTGGTCAGGTTTTAATGTTTGCCTTGAGCCTTAGAATGTAACACATCTCCTTTAAAACATTTTGGCATTTTTAGTTCTTAAATAGATGGTACGTTTTCTTTGGAAATCGAACATTCATCCCGTATAGGAAAAGTAATCACGTCATCCTTTTTATTCAATCAAAGTATGAATATTTATATTTAGGTGTACACGTTAGTACACGATTACTATGAGCGTATTTTTTCCCGCGATTTTCAATATCACTCAGTGTGATCATCACTAATCAGAAGCCTACTGCCACTCACTGAGCAAGTGACAAAATGCACCTTGTGGGATCACAACTTGATTATTTGACAATAGTTTATAAAATGTCATAATTTAAAAGTTTTTCTTCAATCAAGATAGTTGAGTTAGTGGTGCTATTGTCAATGTTCAGCAACTAAACATGTCAGTTAAACTACATCATAAGTGGTACGTAGGAGGTGGCAATAGAAGAAATGGTCCCAGGACCTGCCAGGAGGTCAGGCTGATCCGAATTTTTGTGGGGTGTGCCGCCTACTTTTTCAATACCGACTGACGAAATTTGAGCACGCAATGTTTCATTCTCCCTATATGTTTTTAGGCTGAATCAGTGCCATTTTCGGTCCTCGCATTTATGCATTATTATAATTTGTACTCACCATGTCCATGTGCTTATCTCTCTTTTCTATTTGTAGACTTAGGCAGATAGAATAGTTTACACCACTCTGGAACTCCCGCAGAAACGAAAACGAATCATAGGCAAAAGGCGACAAAAACGAAACACCTACGGGCATTACATGTGCAAGCGTTCCCCATCTTTATAGAGCGTTTATGTTACTGGGCCATCGGCTGTAGTTAAAAGGCATGTGGTCTTTCTTTGCCTTTTTAAAACACCTGTAACACCGGTATTTCAAGGTGTCTCGGAAGGAGTCTGGGAGCTTTAGTAATATTGAAAAAATAATTATAAATGCCCTGATTATTGTATTAACGGTCTCGAGTTCTATTTTCAGTCGTTAAATAGTATTAAACACAGTAGCTGACAGGTTTTTACTTTGTAACAAAGCTAATTTCAAGTTAATAGCTTATGCGTTTCTCAGGAAACCACCATTGTACTGCTGTTTGGCAGGATTTACTATTATCATTGCAAATGGTCATCAGTAATAGCGGTTTTTTCAATCGACTGTCGAATAGTTGGCTTTGTTTTTGCATTGTTATCTTTGTTACTCAAATTAAACGAATTCGTACAAACTGTTTCAGCCAGTCACAACCACAAAACGGAAAAACTGACAAATAATAGTTTTAGCTTCTTTTCTTGTGTGTTCGAGCACCTTTTACAGAGCTTTCTTGATTTACTGTTGATATACTTTCCAAAGCCTTCCATTCTCAGCAATTTTTCTGCCCAATTCCCCTCATTTCTGTCGTTCGGTTTAAAGATTGAGATGGTCATTAAGAAAACCGCTTTACCCACGTAAGGTTTGATAGAAACAAGGAAATAAAACTTTGAAAGCTGGAAGGTAATAAAGAAGAGTTTACTTTTATTATCCGTACCACAAACGCCTGACCAGGAGGTCGAAAGTAATGAAAGCATTCAGAGGTCTGTCAAGGGAAATGTACATCAGCTACTTTCAGGGATTCTTCTTTACTATCAGGGGCACCCAACGACAAGTTTCGGTAGATATCTGTTCGGCAAAGGGTAGTTCGCCTTAGGTTTTCGGCGTCGATAAAAGAGTGCACTCGGATTTTCGTAACTGAAACGTGGCCTAAGAGATTCACAATGGGGAAATAATAGCCCCTGACTTCTTCGTTTTTGGCAGTAAAAAACGTCAGCATTTTCGGGAGGAAAATAGTTCCCTCGAAAGAGTCGTAAAAGGTTCATTTCAGCAAGCAATTTCTCAAAGGAAGACTTTGTTCCCTAAAATTTTCGTGCAATTAAAATTTCAGATAAGGAATCCGAACAGATCGAATTCGTCTTGGTAACAAAATTATCACTTTAAACAGGCGTCAAACACCATAAGGTACTTAAAAATGCCTTTCTGTACCTTTTGCTCGATTTGGCTCGTTGGGTGCCCCTGTACTATTACTAATAACGAATACGAGATCAAGTAAACACACGTGTTCATCTGTTTTGCGGTGTTTTCCTCAGCGGTTGGAAAATCGCCGCGCTCGCTGGTTCAACAATCAGGACTGTTTTCTCTCTGGTACTTTATTCGCCTTTCACGGACACATTCGTTCAATCAGGTAACAATTCATTTACAATCCTTTCACCGTCTACTACGCTTCCCGTTGAGCGCGACACCACGCAACTTTCCACACAAAGTTTTGACGTCAAAACTTTGACGTTTCCGATGGCAACGAGAATGTATCCAATGGAAACAAGGCGCGCGAAAAGCTTTCTGCGCAGACTCCGCTCCACTCGCTTTGTTTCCATTGGATACATTCTCGTTGCCATCGGAAACGTCAACGTTTTGACGTCAAAACTTTGTGTGGAAACTTGCGTGGTGCCGCGCTCAACTGGGAAGCGTAGTAACTTAGACATACAGCATTACTCTATTCATCTACCTTACTGATAAGAGCGGAAGTTTACCGGCCCTATTACGTACATCCTTAATTTCCCAATTATTTAATTTTGTACATGACAAGTCCATTGTTCATTTAGTTACATTCCCTAGTCATGCATGACTTTCACTTTAACACTTTTAGACTAATCCAATTACATGACTGTCAGACCCTTTCACTTGGTACCTTCCTCAATATCCTTGCAGTTCCCAACAACGTAGTCTTTTGCACCACTCCAACACTGAATGCTATCCCTAGCTTTTCAATCCACCTATCAAATCCTTTGCATGGTGACACTTCCAAGGGCCCCTATTACTACAGGTACAACTTCCACCTTTTTAAGTTTCCACAATCTTCCAATCTCCCTCTTCAAATCCTGATACTTTCCTACTTTTTTTTTTCTTTTTCCTCCACTCTTACATCAGCTGAGTACAGCAATATCGATGATAAGCCCCTTTCGCTCTTTCTTGTTAATTACAATTATGCCTGGTCTTCTCGCCTCTATCACGTTGTCACACTGAACATTGATATCCCACAAAACCTTAACTTCTTCATTTTCTACTACTCCTTCTGGGACATGTTCATACCACTTTTCCGTATGCTTTAACCCATTCTTCTTACAAAAATCCCAATGGACTTTCTTTGCTACATTGTCGTGTCGTCTCTTATATTCTTTCTGAGCCAATTTCTCACATCCACATACTAGGTGTTGCACGCTTTCACCTTTTTTCCCACATAATCTACACTGGGGGCTTTCACTGGTCTTATCGATATGATGCTTTACATAATTTGTCCTGATGGCCTGTTCCTGTGCTGCACATAACAACGCTTCTGTCCCAATCTTCAAATCACATTTGGATAACCATTTCCACGTTTTATCCTTATCAACATTCTCTGGCATTTCCCTGACAAACTGTCCATGCATTTTCTTTTCAGTCCAATTTTGTTTAAGTTCCTGTGCTCTCTGATTTTTAAATTCACCACTTGTTAAAACAGCTTCGGTATTGATTGTATCAGCTGCAGAAACTCCCCTAATGAGATCTTCCTCAGAATTGACAACATAAAAACCCAAACTATTTTCTTCTTCTCTAAGGCAATGTTCCACACTCATCAGGCCCCTACCTCCCTCTTTCCTCTTAATGTACAATCTGTCCACATCGCTCCTTGGATGTAATGCTCCGTACATTGTTATTGTTTTCCTTGATTTCCTATCCCCGTTTTTCAATTCACTCTCTTTCCACTCTAGTATTCCTGCTCCGTATCTGAATACAGCCACTGCCCATGTATTTATTGCTGTTATTTTGTTATGTTGTTTTTTCTCATAAGCGACCACCTCCCGTAAGCGACCTCTTTGTCGTGCACCAAGGGTAGTCACTTACAAGAGAGTTGACGGGGAGTTTCCGAATTTCACGTGTACAGCGTTTCGCTCGTATTGCGTGCCTATGGGTAGTTTTCACTAAGGAAACTGGGACCGAATAACAGGAACGCCTGTCTCAAAACTGCATGACTACCTTTTTACGATGGATTTAGAACCACAGAGGGTTTAAGAAGAGGTTCGGTAATGCAAAAGCCGGAAAACTGGAGTGAATTTGTGGCAGGTATAAATTCATCACACTCGTTTTAGTATAGTACAAGTCAGCGTTAACACAGAGCTCTCAAGTCTCACGCATTGAGCGGTCTTCTGACCGCAAACGAATGCAATCTTTTTGTTTCTCACGCATTTAAGGTTTTTGATTTAAATAGTTCAACTGCTAAGTAATTACCTAATGAACTATGCCTCATTCTGCTCAGAATAAAGGAAAACACGTCTTAGTTGATGCAAAACAACTCACTTGACTCTCAATGATGACGCCCACTCAGCTTCTTGTTGAAATCTCAGCCAATTTCACTGCAAGCAGTCCTCGTACTGAACTACTCCTGCGTCAATACGTTACTCAGTGACCATGCATGTGACTTCTTTAGTTCAAGCCAGTCATCATTCCTTCAACAAGTCGTGTTGTATTACAGCTCACTTGACAGTGGGAGATTTTCTTGATGGATTGATTGTCTTGACCAGACGTGGTGAGCCTATCTACTCGTGGGGCCAGCTTAAAGATCTTGAAGAGGTAAGCGTATTATCTATAGTATAGTCAACAAAATTACTCTGCAGTTCTGATATTTGGTCAAACGCAGTACAATAATAATATCATGATCTGGGGGAGTTTTCTGATCAGGCTGTGGTGACATTGTTTTGTGATTGGCTCAAAAACTGTGCTTTGTTCTGTCATAAGGCACGTAAGGAAGTGTTGAGCATGAAAGAAGTAGAAAGAAACACAAGCCCAAGGCAAGTGTTTCTCACTACTTCTTCAGTTTCACTGAAGTGAGAAATTCCTCTTTCAATCAGCACATGATTTTGCCTTTATTTGTTTACCGTCTCCAGTAAAAGGTTTGTATTGGGATAAAATCTATAAAGTCACTCTTAGGAGGGAAAGGGTTAAGGGAGATAGTTTTTTTAACCCTTTAACCCCTAAGGGGTCTCCCTTTGATGAGTAAAATTGTTTGGCGTTAGACCAACTAAAATCTATAAAGTCACTCTTAGGAGGGAAAGGGTTAAGGGAGATAGTTTTTTTAAACCTTTAACCCCTAAGGGGTCTCCCTTTGACAACTAAAATCATCTGGCGTTAGACCGAGTAAAATCTATTAAGTCACTCTTAGGAGGGAAAATCACATGACCTAATTCAGTTCATTTTCAATGTACTTTTAAGCAATTTGTGATTCCACAGTAACTATCATTGACTACTTTTTTCATGTAAGCCTTTAACCTTTCTTGACAGAAATTCTATCCTCAGTTTCTTGTTATTTTCAACACACTATCAGAAGAACAAGGTATGTAGTACGTATAGTGCACCTTGTATATTTTGTTTTGTAAATCAAGGTTGTCACACCCTAGCCTGCGAATACAGCCGCCTCTCATCGCTCCCGGCCCCCGAGGGGCGTTTCGCGAAACGCCCCTCGGGGGCAGGGAGCGATGAGAGGCAGCTGTATTCGCAGGCTAGTCACACCCATGCACTTTGTAAAAGTTAGAGACAATCCTGAAATAGCCATCTGAGCTAACCATAGTAGGTGGCAACCTGATGAAAATTTTTTATTCATTTGAGTGAAAATCTACAGTAGACAAAGTAGGTGGCAGTTTTTGCCAGTTGCTGACTTATAATGAAACTCCTCAAAGTGATTGTGTTATAGCAATATTTAGATACATTAAGTTTGATAATTTTTTCCACCAGAAGTCACAATACTGTGATTGTTATTCTTAATTTAATGCTTCTGCTGTATGGGTAATTTCCTGCAGAATCTGCTCTTTGCCAAAAAGGGTTTGTTTTGCAAACCAGTACAGAAGCTCATGAAAGCAAGTACATTATTTATAGCAAGAGCTTTTGCAGGTAGGTCTTTAAAGATTAAATGAAGATTGCTGGCAAACAGTCCTGAAGGGGAGGGGGAGGGGGTGGGGGAGGGGGGTTGTGGGGAAATTCTTTTCAGGCTTTCTTTTCACTACTACTCATTCAAGTGGTGTTCAATTAACTGCGGAGATCACTTACATGTTTATTCTTTAATCCACAGTTCAAATATATAATTTCATATATTCATTGTGGTGAGGCCAGTTGTAACTGCTGTCCAGTTAGCATAGCAAGTCCAAAACTCAGAGTAGACTATGAACCAGATGCATGTTACTTTATAAGTTCTGTTGATTGTATTATTTGGCAGTTATGATGTTTAATCTCCAAGCAGAATAGGACACACACAGTGCAAAGAAAAATACAGAAAAAATTCACCTTAATTACAATGTTCAATATCCCAGAGGTTGACAAATCACCAATACTATTTTTCCCCTTTATACCCTAAGATCAAAATTTAAATTCTCATTTGTTGTCCTACACATTTCCCATAGAAGTAGTGGGGAGAAGTTGTTAAAATATCAAGCAAATTCCTCTTGTGTGATCCTGTTCTTAATTCTCATGACCACTCTGTTTCATGAAGTGTTTATATTACAAGGAGAAATTTGATGCTGATTGCTCTTTATAGGGTTTAAAGGTTTAAACCTGAAAAAGGTTGTCACACCTCCATGTTACTAATATCCCAGGGATCAATATTGTGTACAGTGTAGTTCCAGAAAATATAAGGCATACCTCCCCCGCAGCAGGTCGATGGAATTTCCTAGGGGGAGTAGGGTGGCAAAACCAAAATTAATGTTTTTAAGAAATGTATGGTGTGGAATTAAAATTTCAATTGGACGGGGGGAGGGGGTGCAAACCAGATAAAAACCTTCCATTGGAGGGGTATGGATTTTTTGTGGAACCACACATTCTTGTTATTTGCAGTGTTTCAGACATCTTTAAGTTAACTGAGTCTGGAACAGGTTGTTTCTTTTGTTTTCAGTGTCTATGCAGTGACACACACTAACAGGTGTGGCATCATAGCTTGTAGC
>OX419342.1:25176593-25201593 GCA_948470475.1 Galaxea fascicularis | reverse complement strand
CACTGCATTTAAGTATGTTAGTGACATGCATTATGTGAAGATATCAACAGTATTGAAAAAATTTACTGCTTTCAAATCGTTGTGAAAACTTTTATAAATTGAATGCTTAGCTTTTCCCTAGTTGCTTTGTTGCAATATCTGCTTTTTTCTATTGACATTTTTGCTTCCAAGTTCAATATTCAGAAGAGACTGAATAATAATAACATCACGTGTGCCTTTCGCAACTTTATTAAAACAGCTCAGTTTGCTTTAAAAATGCAATATGCCTTACCCCCTCGAAGAAGTGAATATGTTGACAGCTCCTTAGATTTCCTAAAGTAGTGAAATAATTTGCAAATCCTTTGCAGGAAAGGAATTCCTCCATTGCTGAATGCTTAGCTTTTCCCTAGTTGCTTTGTTGCAATATCTGCTTTTTTCTATTGACATTTTTGCTTCCAAGTTCAATATTCAGAAGAGACTGAATAATAATAACATCACGTGTGCCTTTCGCAACTTTATTAAAACAGCTCAGTTTGCTTTAAAAATGCAATATGCCTTACCCCCTCGAAGAAGTGAATATGTTGACAGCTCCTTAGATTTCCTAAAGTAGTGAAATAATTTGCAAATCCTTTGCAGGAAAGGAATTCCTCCATTGCTGTTGGTATGTGACAGTGGAATCATAGCCTGGCACATTGCTTTATTGCTGGGCAAACAATTTTGATTTCAGATTTGAAGTTAGTTTGAAGTATGCAAACACAAAAAAGGAAGTGGCTTGATATTTTGATTGTAATGTTGACTTGCATCTCTCTGCTCCAATACAGGGCTGTCAACCCATCCAGGTCCCTAGATTAAGTCTCAAATCTCCCAGATAATTGCTGAAGTTTGCCGTTTCTTGTGAGACCCGACTTTCACAACAATAAAATTTTAAATATTTTGAGTTTTGACTATTTTACTGTAAACGTGGATAACAAAATTAAAACATTTCCCCATTAACTCCAACAAACTGTCGTTCTTGCAAGCGTTGCCACTGTAATATAAGTAATAATGCAATTGGTTGGAAATAAATAAATCAGATCAAATGTTACAATGCTAATGATGATGTCATGTTTTTATGATGTGATCTATCATCCCTTCCCTGTCAATTTTCAATATTTGAAGATTTTGGGGCTTGATAGCCCTGCCAATACATTACTATCAAATGTGGAAAACAGTCACAGAACAAAGTTGTGAAATCAACAGCAATAATGCTTTGCTATGGACCATCAACAAATTACTTGAATTCAAATAAACAGGAAATGAAACACAGGTTTAAGGCAAATAGCTCAGTTTATTGAAACATAAAAGACTTATAAACCATTTTTTTGTAAAAATGCTGTCATTAATGTACAACAATACAACATGCTGCAGTATGCGATAACAGATGATAAAATATTACTACAACACATGCAAACTTGAGGAACTAGTCTGCCATATTTTTCAACACATGTGCATACAAAGTGCAAGGTTCATTTCCTGGCAGTACTGACTTTAAACTACTACTGGAGGAACCAGGATAAGACAGTCACAATACAAGACTCCTTGTCTATGAATGTTAGAGGCTAGACAAGTTTAAAAAAATAATATACAACTGAAACTTATTGTTTTTGTCAGTTTCTATTATACTTTTTTACTGTAAATTAGTGCTACCTTCTATAATTATGATGATGATTACTATTGTTATTATTACTATTATTATTTAATAATGAAGAAAACCTCGATTACAGGAAAATCAACTCTTAATAAAATTGTACACAAACCTAAATTTTCAGCAAACAAAATTCTTGTATTCAATATGCGTTGAAATATTTGCTCCTGATAACAATGATAATTATTATTATTATTATTATTTACTGCTTGCTAAGGTAAGACTCAGGTGAAAAAACACTACTGGTAAATATTTTCTCATCTATTGTGACTGCCTTGTCCTGAAAAACTGCCCTGCGTGTCTTGGATGTGTGTTTTAAGTGCTCCTGACCCCAACATATTTTTTCACTAAAATAAATCTTTACACCTTTTCAAAACGCAGTGTAGCTTTTTTTCCCTTTCTTTACCAAATCTTGACTTTTTGTAAGCTTTAAAACTGTGCATCATTTTGACGATCACGATCACGATCACGATCAAGTAAGAAGAGGTGTGGGTCTATTCCTGATTTGAAGTCACACACTGATTTGGACTGCATTAACTCTTTGTAAACTTGCAAGGAAAGTAGATTGTGACGTCAAGTCAGGAATACACCCACTCCCCTTCTGACTTGAAAAAAAAAAAAGAAAACAAAAAGGTTACAATGCATTTCAAACAGGTGCAAAGATTTATTTTAGTGAAAAAAATATTTTGGGGTTATGGGCACTTTACGTTCAAAAACTACACATGGTCAAAACTTTAATCACCTGATTACATAGCATAAGCTAGAGATTCTTAACAAAACTTGACTTCTCAAGTAAACACACTAAAAAGTAAATTAAAGAACCAAAAACAAAACAAAACATGGATGGAAAGAGTATCTATGTACACAGTGGGCTTTCCACAGTGTTGCCAGATGAAATCACTGTATCTCGTCAAGGAGGCAACCAAACATTGCGTTTTTGAGCTGCTCCTGTCATCAAAGATCATCCACCTGGTCCAAACATCTGGTTCAAACTGAAGCAGATACAAAATAAAAGTCTACCATCAATATTTCCCAGTTTTATCAAAATTTTGGTTTAAGATGATCGAAACTACTAGATTTCACAACACACTGGCTTTTCTCAAACATTTCACCATTTGTAGAGAATTAAACCAGAATGATAACACCAACAATGACTTTAAAGCAATTATTGCTTTCCTTGAGAGTTTCACAGCTCCAAAACCTTACGAAAACACAACTGTACGATTCTCAATCCCATTTGAGTTCAGAGTTCCTTCGACGACCGAATCAGTCAAAAACAGATAACGCAATGATAACATGTGTTTTTACTACCGTTCACATGATCAGTCCGTGATTTCTTGTCACAGGGTTTGGGGCCAAGGGGTTTCCGTACACTATTTCAGCAAGTTGGTTTAGGAGGCCTGAAACTACTACATGTTTAAAAAATTTTACGCCACAGAATTTTATTTTTAGAACTCTGGAAGAGGTGTAATTTTTAAACAATGCTACACACTTTGCTTTAGGAGGGGTAAGGTTAAGGGGGGGAGGGGGGGGTAAGGATTGAATGTACTACATCTGAACTGGTTGGAAATGCCCCAGGTATGGAAAAATACCATTGGCAAATCTCATGTCCTACATCTGGCTGTTGTCAGAGCCCTGTTGAGGCTGATTTTAATGGCAGCCAGGAGAGTTTTATCCTTTAAGCAGAAACCCTCCCTAGATAAGTCGCAAAGAGGAAGGGAACTCTGCCAGCCACCTTAGGATCAAGTTAATACAGGTACCTCAACTGTGTACACTTCTCCTTCATTGGCTGGGGACTCTCAAGCACTGCTTTTGACAGCTGCTGAAATTGCATCTAAGATCTTCTTCATTTTCCTGTCATTATCCACATAGCCATCACCATTCTGATAAATGAGTACACATTGCTCATAAGATTGAATTTCAAACTGGCATACAGAGTGTATGTATTTCCTCCAAAAAGATTAAGATGTGAAACAACGTGGCTCAACTGTGAGTTGGAATACTACATAACATTGTTGGGTACAAAAGCAATGATACAATACATAGTGGAGGTAAATATCCAACACTTCACCAACACTGAGGTGAATAATTTTTATTGTTTCTCTTCAGCTGTTTGGAGGCAAATAGTACTTTGCTAATCACCTCTGAGTTAACCAATCAGAATGCACAAGAAGCACTATTCGTTTGTGTGGTAATATACCCAATATTGTGGATATGATTATAATGAACAATTCATTTCAAGCCTCACTCTTCTTCTCTACCTTTCTCTGTCTGGGATTAATAAAAAAAGGAGACTATGCAGGTAGGGAAAAAAGCCATTAAAATAGAGTTACACCTTTTTGGAGTGAACAAGCTTCCCATTGACTTCTACCTCCAGCCAACCAGTGGTGCCTGGTGTCCCATACCCCTCCTGAGAATGAAAACAAATCCACATGAAGCACAGACTCAGGGAACACAATTCAGTCTATATACACTGTACGGTGCATACTGGGCTTTCATTCAAATGATTTTAAAGTTTTGAGTTTGTCAAGGACTTGTCTTGACAGAGATTAGGCAAATTTAGCAAAGGCAACAAGACAAAACTGGTAATAACATGTGCAGATATGAGGCCCAACTTGACCAAAAGCAGAACAGGAAACTGTGCACTGGAAACTGCATTCTGTCCTTTCCACGTGCTTTCATGTTTATATCAAAAGTTTGCCTATTATGGGGGTGGGGAGTATTCAAAACAACCAAGTGAACCAAACTTGCCAAATGCAATGATACTCATACCACTGATGCTCAGGTCTAAGCTTGGCTGGTATAAAGAGTATTTAATCTTGTATCAACATTTCATCCATAATGGTCAAAACAAACAAACAAACACATTTTTACAAGTAAATAATACTCCAAATGGATACAGAAAATTGTGTGTCCAGTGGTCACCTATGGGAGGTAGCAGAAAACTCTAAAAGTGGTCACAGTCATTTAAGAGAGATGGAGTCATAATTTGGAAAAGTTGTCACCTATGAGAGGTGGTCGCAAAGGGAGGTTTGACTGTACTGAAATACTCTAAGGGTAAATTATATTCACAGAATCAACAAATACCACTTCAACTTCGTCATCATCAAAATTTTCAAGGATCTTCCTTTCGATCGCTTGAAACTAAAAGGAAAAACAAGGTACATTCAGTGATAAAGGTAATGATAGCTACAAATATGTTTTTAACATTATTCCAGGCCATATTCATTGGGTAAACTTTGATCACTGGGCTGGGAATTGACCTACACACTGCAATTTGTTGCAGTTCAATTTTATAGTGAGTTTTTAACTCACTATCATGCATTACCATACCCAAAACAAAAATAAATTCAAACCGAGGATGAAATTGAACCACAACCCATTCATACCATGTGTAAGCCACTGGTACCACAACACTTAGGTTGTTTACCATTTACCAAAAAATTTTGGAACTTTCGGTTGGAATGTAAATGGTGAGGCGATTTTGGTGTTCCTGACCAGAACATTTCCAAACTTTTTGGAACATCTTGAAAGGTAGTCCAGAATTTCCAACCGGAATTTCTGAATGGAAAATGTGTTTACCATTTGTGATTTTCACCAGTTCCAAGCCCTACTCCAATTTTGATGTGTCACGTGTTATTTCGTAGGGGTTGTGCAAATGGTACACGCCAATCCTGAACGGAATTTTCCATTGGGGATTTTTGCTTACCATTTGTACAAAATATCAACCAACTAGTTTTCCCATGTAAATGGTAAACAACCTTAATGTTTGACTTCTGTAGACTACATCGACATGCATTTCCCCTTACAATATTCTCTATTCCAGGGACTGTGCAAAATATGTTAACGCTGAGCCAGGGAACCCACACAACAAGGCAAATCTGCCTCTGGAAATCTTTCCAGTTTTGGTCACAAAATGTACGTGAAAGCCACACTGGAAAACATGTATGTTATGCTAAAGAACTTCAGCATGGTGCCAGGTGATTTACGCCAGCTTCTGGCATATTTCACACAGTTTTCTGGCATGTCCAATCACTGGCGTTGCATAAATCCAAAAAGGGAGCCCATGTACATGTCTTGTGTAATACTTCTGAATTTATGAAGACCAGCATGGCAAAAAAATTGTCTGAGATTGGTGTAGTGAATTTTATGCCAAAATCATGGCATATACTGGTATAATTACGGGATACAAACTGTCCTGTACAGTCTGGAAGTAACATATCAGGCAGAGTGTAAATCTCACCATGAAATATTTTTCCCAAAAACTACAAAATTGGCTTCTCTTTCAACTGTGCTATGGGGTATTCACAAAAATTAATATTAAGCATATTAGCCAGTTTACTGAGGAAAAAGTACATTCTTGGGTTTGGCCCTAAGGAGATTTCTGCATCTTTCCAATACATAATTTACAAATCCACTCCTTTATGACAACCACACATTCAAAGATAGAGGTAAACTTCTGCAATTTAACCCTTTAAACTCTGAGAGTGATCAGCATCAAATTTCTCTTTGTAATATCAACACTGTAAAACAGTGGTTAATACTGAATTAATGACAGGATCACACAAGATGAATTTGCTTGATATTTTAACAAATTCTCCTTACAGTTTCTATAGATCTACAGTGAATGGATGTGGAGCAAATTAAAGAACGTAGAGGCCATTAGCAGAGTCTCCATCCTCTTCCCCATTTTTCTAAGAAGATGAAGACTGCTCGCAGGTTGTGTAAGCTTAATATACCCGTATACCTGCCAACTCTCATGCCTGCAGACCAAACACGTCGATCTCATGCATTGAGGACAATTTCTCACGCCTGAATTAGAGATCCAGATAACTTGTTCTTTAACAGCAAAATTTGAACTCAATATTCCATATTAATGTTCCAACAAACAGCACTTAATGTTGAGTTTGAGTTTGTCCTGTATCAGAACGTGTGAAAATAAAAAAAAAATGTTGCATTTCAGTTTGGATTTGAGGGACTGGAAATGAACTGGAGTCTTGTGATCAGATTGTTTAATGTGACATCGTAAAAGCTTCAAATAGCTTCGTAAGTGTTTTGAAGTCATTGGAACATCTTTGGACACGCTCGGTAGCGTTCGGGCGTTTTCGAGAAGTCGTCGGAAGTCGCCGGAACATTTTCGGAAATTCCGGTCATGAGGAGACTAAAATCTCACGCATTTGACTCAGAAAAAGTTTGCAGGTATATTAATGCACTAGAGGTGAATGCCAGTTATGTCGTTTACCTTGGGTTTGTACCCTCATCCACCACTGCAAAAAAAGGAATATATTGTAAAGCACAATAACCCAAGTGAATGTAAGGCCAAGAAAAGGTTTTAGGGAAAAGGGTATAAGTTGAAGGCAACAAATTTGCTGATGTCATGCAATCAACCAACTCCGCTGCAACTCAAGTTCGAGGGAGATCTATCGTTATGTGCCATCAAAACCCTTTAAAAACGGACACTTACCAATACGTTACCATAATCTTGACTGGCATGTTGTAACTAAAGAGTTTAAACGGGTTAAAAGACCTCAAACTTTGCAGAAAGCGCGCTCTTAAGATGCCAAGACACCTCCTACAAGTATCCCAAGATGCAGCTGCAGCAGTAGAGGACATATTTTGACTAGGGTAGGGTAGGGAAGGAGAGAGGTTAAAAGCAAGGTACTTCAATGAATTTTTGGTGAGCCAACTTTATTTGATTTAGAACAAAAAATAATTCAGAAAACTTACAGAACTGGGACAAAATTTAAAAACGGAATGACAGTTTGGGCTTCGCATTTTGTTGGGAGGAGCCAAAGACTGTACGGAGTTGCATTCGGTACTATCTGGGGTAGGGCTGGGGTTTCAAAATATCTATCCCGTGAGGCATCTGAGAGCAACTTGAAAAAGAGCGCGCGCTTGGTTGGTAGATTTCATGGATGTTTTGTAACTCTGTTTGACATTTTGTCGGTTGTTCGACATGAGCACTCCAAAGGCAAGGGATTTTTCAGTAGATGAGTCACTTTCCTTGTATGCTGTGTTTAATGTATGGGAACCCCCAAGAAGGTTAAGCCGTTCCAGCAGGTAAATGAGCACGCGTTTGAAAGCCCATTGAATGCAAGAGTATTTCACTTTTCGGCTTACTCGTCTCCTAAATTTTGTAAATGTCCTGTTTTGTTTGAGATGAATCACATTAGCCTTTCAATCTCACGAATGGTGAGGAAACTCTAATGTTGAAGTGTCAATTGATTCAGACAGCCGTTAATAGAGGATGTTTTTAAATTGTTTTGACAGCTGGTAAACTTTGTCGAGGCGTGACACTAGCAACATATAAGCTTAACACTTAGGTTACGAAGTATTTAACGTTTAAGCCTTAAGTTTGTACCTAGATAACCTCACTATGAACTACTACTCAGCAGGGAGATTTACATGCAATATATCGATATTTTTTTAACTACAACAACTTGTTTGTACATTACCGAGAAAAACGCCTTTGTAGCCTGCAGTTAGCAAAGTAATTCAAGGCGGGCTACTTAAACTGAGATTGTATAATAAGCTCACACGCACACAAAATAAAATAAATAAATAAATAAATAAATGAACGAATAAGTAAAAATAAAATAAATAATAGTAATAATTATTATGTTGAAAGTTACAACCAAGCCAGTTACACATCAAATGTATCTGGTCACATCCCCCCACGGTGAGATCGCAGCTAAACTGCAGAATACCCGACCACTTATTTGCATGTGAATAGCATGTATGGTCTGTTTTGTTCTTCAAACGATTCTGCCACAAGAAGACAATAGTGGTCAGAAGTGGCTGATCCCCAGCTACTTTGATAGAAAGCACCACGTTGGCTAAAACCAACTACTTTAAAAAATGACAGTACTGTAATAATAAGGTATTTTTTATCATGACAATCCTGCTAGATTCAGCTATGTGTATGCTGTTTTGATATTTCAATAGTTTCATTATGTTTCTTTCCAGTGATACAGAAGATTGTAAGAAACGATTCCACCTCCATTTTGAGCTTCCCCTGCCAGAGCAAATAATAATTTTTAGTCTTGGAAAATGGGAATCACAGTTGAAAGGACAAGAAATTATTGCAGAAGTTTCTATAGATCCAGAGACTCCACCACAGAAGATAGGCAGACTAACATGTGGAAACAAAGCTCTTTGTTGGGATGGTGTTTGGTCCAACAAGTTTTTAAAGAAGAGTGAGGCACTTTTTGAGCAGGTAATCTCCTTAGATCAAGACTGTACTGTTAATGAAATTTAATGTATTAGTCATGACAGTCTGTGGTGTAGATTTAACAGCTCTAAGTGTGCAGTGTTAAATTCAGAGTCCAGAGTTCACTCTGCCATTATAGCTTCTTGGTTTCATTTTCACTTGCTGCCTAAATTAGGTTGGCTTTTTTACTCCTTGGACACATATTTGCTCAATACAGCAGGGTTTTCAATAAGAATCAGGGTAGGTGGCAAAAGTTTAGGAGTACACGGAGAAGGTACAACTTTGTTACATGCTATTCACAACATTAATTTTGATGTAAGCTCTTAATCAAAGTAGGTGGCGAAATCATGCGAAGTAGACGGCGAGTTTCGCCGGCAGCCGGCCCTTATTGAAAACACTGATACAGACAAGGACAAGATTTGTTGATATCATTGATTTTAATATTTCTCTTTAGGGTCGAATGGCCAAGCTGACCATCAGAGCTGTGAAAGAAAAAACTCATCAAGAAAAGGAAAATAAGACAGAAAAAGAAGAAACAGTTCTGTCACCATCAAAGCAACAACAAAAGGAAAGTTTGAAGAGTCCTGTTACCCCTGGAAGTTTTAAAAACCTAAAGCAACAGAAGCTTAGTTTTGCTGAATACACAAAGACAGAGGTAAATTCTCCAGCAGTGAAAGAAAATCTGACACCACCACCCACAAAGAAAAGAAGAAGGAGCATTGCTGAGACGTGAGTGCTAACTTTAAAGTAATCTTCCTTTCTGTCCATCTCTAATTTCATTTACCAGTGAGGATGGGTGGGTAATATTTTTATCAAACCAAACAAAGACAGGTCGGGATGAAGCACTGAGCTGCACAAAGTAAAGCAGTGACAATATATAGGTACTTGCCTCCACATCTTGTAGTTGGTACACTCTTGCCTGTGTTAGACTATAGCAACAAGTTTAGATTAAACATAATCATGGATGGCTGCTGCACAAGGTTACTCAGAATGGCACTGTCAACCAGGGTGCCATGAGGATTACCAGTGCATAACTCTATGGGAATCTACTGAAAGTCAGCTCTAAAGTGGCACAGAGGAGGTTGAGGCTCACGGAAGGGCTCAACAACATCCAGAGCTTATGCTGCAATTAGTCCCTCTCTAGGAACCCTGACATGGTCAGGCACAACGTGGACGACTTCAACTATGTGGACTGACTGACTGACTGACTAATTTTTAAAAGTCTCCATAAGCACTTAAGGTTGATCTGAAATCTGCTTTCAGTGGGCTGTAGTCTGTACATCATAAACTCAATAAGTAACTGGGTATGGGACATTAAACACTCCAGTGAATTAAGCAAAGTGAAAGAAGTTCTCTTCTTTAAGTCCTGCTCAAGGTCAGAGGCATCGCACAGCTTGTGCTAAGGGCAGTCCCAGGGACAATCCTGCAAAAAGTCCGGAAATACTTACCCCACCAGACACTCCATCAGCTGTCAACATTGGTGACAGTAAGTTGAGATTTTCATGCAGTTGCATTAAATATTTTGTAAATATCTTAATTAATATATTGTGATCAGTTAGTGTGATTGTGTTCATTGGAAAGTTAGTTTCACTTTTGCATCTCTGATAACTTATTAAATGTGTAAAACATTGTTATGGTATTTTAATCAGTAGAGGTTCCAATCTGCATTTATTGTTACTACCTAAGAGTTCATAAAGCATTGATTACTAAATGAAATAATGTAAAGTGTTTCAGTACAAGTCTATTCTGAACCAACTGCTACACCTTATTGCTGCACACAGCACCATCGGGTCGTTGGGGCCATGAAATGTGTTTGATCGACAAGAGGAAGGCAGTTATGATTGGTGGCCAGGGAAGCAAGCTGCAAATGGCAAAAGACTCAGTTTGGACTTTAGATCTGAATGAGGGTTAGTTTTTCATAACTGTATACAGATGGCAAAGAGGATAAGCCCAACTTTGAACTGACTATTTAGTTAGCATATGTGTCTATAACAGGCTGTCATTTTTGGTAAGTGGGCAGCAATGTGAAAAAAAGTAGCTAAGAATCCAGCTGATGTGACTAGGAATCTAACTCTAGAATTTCTGGGGAAAGTCCCTAGCCCCTTGCCCTTAATAACAGTCCTGCCATGGAACAATTACTAGAAAGTAGGAAACTAATAGGGAAAAAATTTAACATTAAACTTGGGTTAACTTAGGGTTGTCAAAAGCAGGCAGCAGCCAGCAAAAATCACCACTAATTTTGTGTTCCTGGCCAGCTACTCTGCTGGAATTTTCCTCTGATTCTTTGGTCCTTGTTTAGTATAAGATGGAAAAATAGCTGCCTACTTCAACAATAAAGATGCCTACTTCAAAACTTTTTGACAACCCTGTTAACTGTGAACAAAAACTACAAGCCCTTGTGACTTATGAGCTCTTGTGATGACGATGATGATGATGATGATAGTTAATATGGATCATGCTTCTGACTTTGCCTTCTGTCGCAACCCTCTGTGCCTGCATCTTGAATTCAGTTTCTGACTGTATCTATTTAGGATGTAATGTATGGCGTCAAGAGAATTGTGAGGGAGGTGGAGCTGATAGGAGGATTGGACACACAGTCACCTATGATCCTGACAAGAGGGTTTTGTACGTGTATGGCGGATCAAAAAATAAGAGATGGTTCAGTGATGTAAACATTCTTGATCTTCAAACAAATACTTGGTCTGCTGTCAAGGTTTGTAAAGGAAAATTAATGTTGCCAAATATTTTACTGGCATACCAAAGAGCCACAGGCAGCCCACTCTGCAGGAGCTTATTATAATATTAAACTGAGTTACTCACCACATGCTGTTTTCATAATACAGGCTGTCGGCAGTGCACCAACTAGAGCCTACCACAGCTGTAGCTTTTTCAATGGAGAGCTTCTTGTGTTTGGTGGAGTATATCCTAACCCTGATCCACAGCCAGACAGCTGTAGTAATGAGCTCTATATCTTCAATGCTGATGCCAAAAACTGGTATAAACCCCTCATCACAGGAACACCGCCCAATCCGAAGTCAGGGTAAGAACATAGCTAAATGCAATATTATTATTATTATTATTATTATTATTATTATTATTAATGGTTATTAGCTAATTGAGATGGGATGGGAGGACCTAGGCTGGGATGTGGAAAAATAGCCTGGCACCTTACTTGAAAATTTTTTGGCCCCTGGGTTCTGGCCGTCTTACTTTGTATTTCAATAATTTTATCGACTTCCCTGAATTTCACACCATTTTCACAACTTCTTTCTCTCTGATTACCGGTAGGCATCCAGGTTCATCAACTTTGCTTTCTTTTTTCCTTGCAGTCATTCAGCTTCATTACTAGGAGGCAGGCTTGTTTTGTTTGGAGGTTGGGATTTCCCACAGTGTTTCAATGATGTTTCCATTATAGACTTGGGTAAGTTAGCTGAAGTATGTCATACTACTGAATGATGCACTCTCTAGAAATACAGAAAACTGATTTTGAGCAATTTTCTCCTGAAAGAACTTCTGTAAAATGTCGCTATTGAAACACAGCAAAAGATGTGGGCTTATTTGGAGAGGCTATCTGCTATCAGGCTATCAGGCTATTTGGCAGTGAACATTGTAGCATTTTTCTGACGTAGGGAATGGGACCAAAGACTTGAGGGAAAGGGGGGTTGGCAGGGGCTTTTTTTTATTTATTTATTTATTTATTTATTTAGTCACTCATAAAACCTTATACAACATCAATAAAAGTTGTTAATTAAATTATAAAATTAATGTGACAAGGAAGCCTAACGAAGCTTGAAGCTTACCGGTATATTAATAGGCTTCCTTCAACTACCTAGTGAACTAAATTCATGGCTGAGTGCAGAGTGAACAAGATTAGAAAATTAAGCAACAGATGGGCTGTCAGTGAGATAATTCTTTAATTTTTTTTAAAAAACAAATATAGAAGGAGAGCTAATTAGTGAAACAGGCAACGAATTCCAAATTTTAGGTCCTCGTTAAAGGATACTGAATTGCTTTATATTTGTTCTACAAAAATGAGGTCTATACTGAGAGGCTAGTCGAGTTTCGTATTGATGGACTTGATTACTACTTAAAAACAAGTCATGAAAGCTACTGGGCAAAAGATTATGGTGATAAGAATACATAAAGGTAGCGACAGAAAATGAATTAATACTAAATATGTCAAGGACTTTAAGCTGGCTAAATAAAGGGGCGGTATTTGCTAGATAGTGAGCTTTTGTTATGAGCCGCACAAGACGCTTTTGCAAAAGGTAAATACAGTTTAGGTTGGAACAGTAGGTGGAGGACCAGGTGACATTACAGTATGTTAAGAAAGGATATACAAGGGAGTAATACAAGGTCATCAAAGTTTGGGATGATAGGTAAAAGCGGGCTTTCGCAATAATTCCCACACTTTTCGAAATTTTTTTTGAGACGAAATCAATATGTGGTTTCCAAGAGAGATGCTGATCAATAAGAACGCCTAAAAATTTTGTCTCCGTGACTTGCTCGATCACAGTATTTTCCAGAGTAAGAGGGACATTAACATTGACTTTCTTTTGCCTTGGATGAAAAATCATAAAATTTGTTTTAGTCAAATTTAGAGATAACTTATTCACCTTAAGCCAAATAATTATTTTTGCAAGTTCATTGTTAAAAATAGAAACGAGGTGGTTGGCATCTTTATGGGAACAAAAGATACTTGTGTCATCAGCAAACAGTAAAGATTGAGTGAGACTAGAGACATAAGGAAGATCATTAATGTAAATAATGAACAAAAGAGGTCCAAGAATTGAGCCCTGCGGGACGCCACATAAAATTTTCCGCGGATAAGATCGATGGGATCCAAACTGGACAAATTGAGTCCGATCATCAAGATAACTTTTGATCCACACCAAAGCAGTATCCCAAATACCATAGTGTTGCAGTTTTTGACACAATAGTTCATGATTAATAGTATCAAATGCCTTAGAAAGATCTAAGAAGATGCCTAAAGTTGCTTCATTTCTGTCGATAGCTGAAGATATGTTGTTGATCAAGTCAATTAGCGCTAATGTAGTCGAATGATTATTACGGAATCCAAATTGTTTCGAGTATAAGATATTATGCAAATTTAGTCATATTACAATGTTATTACAATGTTATTAAGTGATGTTATTAAGATTATGTAAATTAAGTGACTTCTGGAGTAGACATGTATGTTACCCTGGGGTTGCCACGGTCAGGGAAAAGTCAGGGAATTACCGGTATGTATGAAGTCAGGGAATTTCTAAATTCTACTTGAAAGTCAGTGAAAAGTCAGTGAATTTTACATTTGACTAGCCATTTGGTTTTGGAAAGAGATTCTTTGGTAGTAAAGGTCTTTTCATTTCAAAAAAATCCTACACAGGAATTGATTTCTTTGGCTTCGTTGCTGGCTTTGTTGCCTGAGGATTTGCCTCTAATGGTCAGTGGAAACTGGTCTTTGGTCAGTGAAAAGTCAGGGAATTGTCAGGGAATTTTTTTATCGCAATGAGTGGCAACCCTGTAAAAGTAGTTCCAAGGTTAATGTGGACAGCAGTGGTACAAAGTAGCACACAGGTGCTCCTATTGCACTGATGTAACAACTTTATACAGTGTCCCTAGGTGGATCTTGAAAGCCAAGTCTTCCTTGATTCCTCAAGTGAGAAGGACAAAGAAATAATTTGATTCTACATTGCGCTCAACTGTCAAGATGTCAGAGGCACTGTAATGCTTATTACAGTTTCCAACTTTTTGTGTTGGTGGACAGGCTATCCAGCATAGTGCAAATATATCCTTAGAGAAGGAGTTTACAAAACAGTGCTTAAAAGTACTTTATAGCATTTTTTAAATTTTTTGAAAGGATACCACATGGCATGCCCTGTAATGAATAGATAAATATGCAATTTCTTGCAGCCATGATGGAGTTTTCATCTCCCACTATGACTGGCTCATTACCGTCACCTCGTAGTTGGCATGCCTCAGCTGTTCTTCCAAGGCAAAGAATATTTATTCATGGTGGTTATGATGGCAATCAGATTCTAACAGATTCTTTTGTTTTTGATTTAGGTGAGTACATTATTATTGTGGTGATGAAAAGCCACAAAATAATTATGAAAATGGTTTTGGCTTCACAGTCGAGGGGCACTTCCTTGGCTAGCCATTACTGACGTGTCATTAAAGAATGTTGATTGATTGATTTAATCCTTCACACCCTATATAAGCACATATATTCTCCATACATTTTCTATGGTGATAAGGAGGAGAATTTGTAAAACAATCAAGATTTTTGTTACTTGTTGATCACTTCCTTTTTTCTCACAACCTTTATGTTTGATTGAGTAGTGCTGTTACTATAAGCAGAGATTAAGCATTGGACACTCTTTGGGGTTAAAGTGTTAAGTACTATCATTTTAAATGAAACCTGGGCGTTAAGTGAAAAGTAAATCTGCACTGCATCCTGCTTCACTGTTTGACTCAAAGGCAAATGGAACAGTGAGTATCCAGGTATTTCAGTTGGAGCTACATATTAACAGTTATCCTGTTGGAATTTAAAGACACTAGGAGACTGTAGTGCATCTTCTTGCATTATAAGTTGTCTGTATTCTAGCAAATATTGGCTTTAATAAAACCACAAATTCTAGGAGGCCATATATGCACTTCAGGATCTGTGGGTGCTAAATGATTTTCAGTGCTTTTAGGGCTAACTTTGTAAAAGTGTCAGGTAGCAAATAATTATTTGTCTACAGCTATATATAGGACAACTTTTTGCCATTCCTTTGTTCTCAACATTGAATAATCAGTAAATTGAGACTTAAGCAATTTTTTAGACAGTGTGACTGAAAATTGTGAACACTGGAAATATTCTAGAATGTTTGTTGTAAAAGAAAACCAATCAGGTACAAGATGGCCAAACTGCTACCTGTAGTGTTGATCACTTTTGGTTTCATCACCCATCTGATTGGTTGAAGAAGTTCAATAAACATTCTTGACTGGTAATATTTCTTAGTGTTTACAGTTTTCTGACTTTTGCAGTAAATCAGTTAATTTGAGAATTCTCATTTTCTCAGGAACATTGACATGGATAACAGTTCATACCAGTGACAAGCTAACAGCAAGAGCAGGCCATGTGGCTCTCAGTTTGCCAGTGGAAAGTGAACAGAAAGATAAAGACGAAATTGCTGTGTTTGGCGGCGGAGATAACGCTGGTGGATATTTCAATGATCTTGTTATCTTTTCACCTTCAAATTAACAAAGTTCTCAAGCATCAGTATGGTTTCCCTGGTAACCCAAAAGAGATCAGTATCTGATTTCATTATGTTCTCAACAACCAAACATACTTGGAACAGGTCTTGTTGCTGTTCCTTTTTTCATTTCTACACAACTGTTTTTTTTTTTTTCACTAGACTTGTAAACATATTCTTAATGTGTACATATCTGACTGTATGTAGCACTTTTTACATTGATTATCTATTCCAATTCAATTTACTTAGGTTAAAATAAAGGTGTAAAATAAACAGATTTAAGAACTAATGGACCAAGCACTTTCTTGTGTTTCCCAAAATCTTCCACCAAAATTTGTGTCCTCTTCCAAATTAAATCTACTACAAGGGTACTCATTATGTTTCAAAAGAAACAAGGGTACTTGTGATCAGACTCAACATTTCTGAAATGACGACCAGTCTGTGTCTAAGCAGAAAGAATTGAGAGATTTAGATTTTTCAAGACCACCACAACATACTTTGCAGATAGCCCTTCAAAATGCTCTTGGTGTGGTATGCTACCAAACATAATCCTGACTCCCCATTAAAAGAAACCAACTCAAGTTTCCAAACAGTTGATTTTAATCTCTCTCTTCATTGAATAACAGTATCAAAATCCTAACTATACATAATGAACATAATGGTACATGAACGTCACAAAAATAATGTATTGTGTTATGCCTGCTATTCATGAGTAAACCTGTTGCTACATATCAAGTTGTTAACTGGAAGAAAGCTAAAAGTTGTTTTCTAGATAACGAAGCAGCTGATCATGCTGGAAAAGCAACAGTTACAGTCTCACCAAGAGTATTAATTTTTGCTCCTTTGTAAGTTCACTTACAAAATATCTTCAAGCAGACGCCCAGTCAAAGAATCTTGTATAATAAGGCTCAAATGTCCCTGCATGCAAAACGTCCTACATAGCAGCAGCTGATGTAAACTCTCAAGGTAACATCACCTTTGGTTCACATAAAGTTTGGCAAAATAAATACAACTATACATAAATAAGTTAAACTGGATGTGTTTCATATTAATTTTAGTGAACCTTTCAAAGGTGCTGCTTGCTTTGGCAAGGGTCATGCAGCAAAGGCATTGAAGGTAATGTAAGTTTGTGCAGATTGGTACAACATGCACAGGAATTTTTTTTTGACTCATATTCATATAGGAAAGGTTTACCTAAGTTTAACTCGTTTTGTAGAGCACTAATGACAGCAGTTGGTATCAGCAATATTCAGTTATTTGTGATGACTGCAGTGCTCCAGAAAGGCAGGGTGTCAACAAGACATTCCAACAGCTCAAATTGCCAATGCTCCCACCACTCCTATTAGTATAAAACAATATAAATTTTCTATTGATTTGTTGAATCATGTACCTGACTTTGTGAGGTTTGGCCCAAGCCCCTCCTCTTTATCTGGAACACTGATGCCTTTCTCACACAATGCAGGAGTGTCTAGTTCTCATATACTGCAGAATTACCAGCATGAAATAACACCAAACTGTATGCAAGATCTTTACTGTTGAAGTACCTGCAAAGTTGACTCGAGCTCAACTTGCATGCAGATCACTTGTTCCTTCAGTATGGTGGAGGGAAAGGATTAACAAGAATATAAATCACTACCTATTTCCAGTCACCATACAGTAGATAAGGCAAAAGCAGTCCATAAACTAGAGTACATTTCTTCTATAGTTCAAATTGCACCTTGATAACTTTTACAAGTCTCATACAAACACATTTATCTTTAGATATCACATAAAAATTACAACAATATTGCCATAAGTTTATGTTCATGTTTACAAAACAATAAATTGAGTTTTGCACGTTGGGATCAGAAATAATCCAACATTTTTTCATGGGTTTATAAATTAATTTCTTGAAAAATTGACACAAATCACCTCCAACATTATTAATTTTTGTGGTTAATATAATAATTATCATACTGTTATCTTTCTTTAATATAAGAGATCTTGTTCAGGCGAGTAGTATCTAACATTAATTTTTGTACACATGTATGAGGAGTAATTTTGTTTTTTTGCCTAAACCTTACCCCTTCCACAATTTTTCAGTAACATTTTTGATAATCTCTATACACAAAGCAAGAGGGTTCTTTCTGAAAACAAGCTATTTCACAATGATTTCATACCATGAATGTATATCATATGTGAGGAACAACTTCAACTACGACAAACAGGAAAATACACATTGCTGGTTACTGCGGCAAACATTGTGAGAATTGCATTAATAAAAGGAAATCTACTGGACAAAAAAGTGCTTGGGTAATAGTTGTAAGTGTTGTACTTTAGAACTTTTCATACATGCTGAGGAATAAATTTTCTTTCTGTTTACCTCTAGCGGTAAGTTAGTATTTTATTAGCTATGACTTTGAGCAGCATACTTGAAATGTTCCACAACAGACTTGATTCCTAATGTGCATGGCAGAGATGTAGAGAAGGGCCCAGGAGAGGCTACTCAGGAATATTACTGATGGCGATGTGCGAATGAGGTCCATAATAATATTATGTTAACCTTAAATGTTCGGAATTCAACCCAATTAAAATAAAAAATATTAACCAGGACAGTTTAAGAAATGTTATGCACAGAAATTTCTTCACAAACTGAAAACAACAACCGACAGCAAAAGTCCACACATTTCACACATACCAATCACTAATATGCCAGAGTAACAACTTTAGGGGAAGGAGTCCTACTTTAGCAATTTACATGACCTTGTGTGACTAACGTTATGGAAACAATACTACCTTGGCATTATCATGGATGAATGACATTGTGCAAATCCAAAAACCATGAACACTATGACTTTATTTTGACATTTCCCACTGTGCAGCAACCAATCAGAAGCAACATGAAACCACAAACTAATCATCATTACTGTTTGCAGTTTAGTTTTCTTGTGCGTGATTGGTGTTTTACTTGAAAACACAATTATATGCCATAAATATTTCTAGTGTTCACAGTTTTCAACTTTTCACAGTAAAAGGAGAAAAACAAAATACTAATTCCCTGTTGGACGGTACATCTCTGCAAGGGCTATACTTGAGAATATCTCCTCCCCGGAGCTTCACAAAATACAACAGGAGACACAAAAAGTCAGCATTGTGGTTTCTATAACTGCATGTACATTTGCTGGGATACAACATCTTTCCAAAGCACTTGAATCTCATCAATACACTCTCTAGCCTTTCTCTCTTCTTGAAGAAGCTGTTGTTCCAATTCAGAAAGCGCCACATCACCATGAGTCTGCAAGCTATCATTGTACACCATGCAACTTGGCACAGCCATGGCCTTCAGAGAGGATGACATGTTTGCTGTATACCGTGTGTTGCTAAAGACTTCAGACACAGAGTTCACACAATCCAGTTGGGATGAAGGCACTTTGTGCCCAACAATAACTTGTTCATTTGCAGATGTGTGACCCATCAATCTTGTAAAACAGTAAGGCACACGGCCTTTGGATACATTCTGAAGACTAACTGGCTGACCAAGTGATGCCTATGATAAAACACAATTTGCTGAATAATGAATGCTGTTAACACTTTGCATTTTTTACACGTGTATGTTTTCACATACTTTTGTTCTCCAATAATTCCACCAAATATGACAATAACATTAAAGACTTTCATTTTTAATTAACCAAACAAACTCTAATTATTCATTCTCAGTGTCACACAAAACGGTTTATTTTAATTCTTGGCAAAAAGTCCATCTGTGATCAAATGCAACTAAGCAAATTCAGTTGATTCTCACTGGACATAAACTGCCAACGCTCTGCTGGCTCATTTTTTCCAACAGTATACTTCTTGCCCCATTTGTTTAAAGGGCAGATAGCCTGATCCAGTAGGTAGGTTGCTATCCAGAAAATAAGTAATGTAGTGCCATATATTTTTATACCCTGGATAGTGATCTCCTGGATCATAATGTGTATCACCTCTTTGAGCAACCTTGTCATAAAAAGGCAACAAAGATATTATATTATAGACTACCTTTGTTTTGTCCTGAAATATATGTATTGTGGTTCAATAATATTTTAACCTTGGTTTGAATTTATTTTCATTTGGTTTTGGAGTATGGTTAGGTATGATAATGAGTTGTAAAGAAAGAAAAATACAATTTAACCACAACATACACTGTACGTACAGTATTGTCTTGATGCTAACAACAGCATTTATATTGATTCTCACCTCGTCACAAACCAGATCACAAAGTGAAACAAGCTTTGCACCTAGGCCTTGTGCTGGCTTCTTCAGTGCAGCTACAATAGGTTTTGGGAAGTCAATCAGAACCTGGGCCAATATTCTGAAATTTTAAGGAGTTATCAAACTGTAAGCAATCAACCATCATATGGTGAAAAAATCAAATGTCAGCTATGAAAAGTGAAAACAAAAAAGGTATTATCTGTGACACAACCCTTCCTTTAAGGTCATGGACAATAGCATTCATCAGTTGGGGTACACTGTATAATAGTAATAAATAATATGTCATGAAGACAACATACGGCAAAAGTGAGACAATCTGAATCTGTGAAACCTTCCATACTGCCATGAATGTTTCATGCCTTATTTGACCTCAAACCAAACTTAGAAAAATTTTTCTTTTATAGTTTTCTTGTTTCAGTTGCCATGACAACAAAACAAAACTACAAGTGCACCTTTATTAAGTGGTCAATGAAAACAAGGGCACTATTTTATACATCACATTCATCACTAATTATTAAGACTTGAAAAAGTAAAAACATCAATTTCTGCTGATTTAAATTATTTGTGAAAATAATCACAGAATTCTCTTACCTGGCAGGCTATTTGGTATCACATTTGAGTGATTATTGTTTACAAAGCAAACATTTTATACAAGGCACGACAAAAGAAACAGCCTTTTGGGATCCAATAAAGGGTGACCAGGACTGTCTTATTCTCGGTTTTCACATGACGTCATCAAAATCAAAAAATAAGGAATTATCTATCCTTTTGAGATTTTAGTTTAGCTACTAATTAGAACAGCTGAAGACTTATCTTTTCACAAATTTTCAGTGTGATTGGTTTTTTCGTCTTGTGATAAAGCAAGGTTGAATTTCTAAGCTTTTGCGTGACATGATATTAAACTGGCGGCTGAGAATGGTGTAAGGAAGTTTAAAAAAGTGAGTTAGCCGCTGAGATTTTGCAAACTGAACAGTCCTTGAATGAGAATAAGTACTCATGTAGATGTTTATGAGCCCTCAGAGGATGACTATGGGCTTTTTATAGCAAAACTTGATGACATATGTTTTTGTTAGCTTCCGGCCGCCATATTTGTGCCCCTCAGAGGGACACAAACCTGGTGTCTCCATACAAAAGCCTTAAAATTTAAGTAGAACATTTCTTCGAATATCTCCAGCACGAAACATCGCACAGACCTGAATCTTTGCGAGACTGTTTAAATATTCATCTGCTTTTGTCTCTTTGATTCTTGACTTTATTTGTTAAATGGTTTTGATGATGGTGTGACATTGAAAACTGGCAATAAAGGTGAAAGCCAAATAGGAGTAAAAACTACAGAATTGAGGTAAAAAATTTTCGGTACTTAAACAACTGACCGCTTATTAGAGGGTGACTGCTTAATACAGGTTTGACCATAATAATCATTCTTCATCTCATAGATCAGTAGATTTATTACTCATTTATGAATATTAACATGGCAAGTTTTGTCCACTACCACTTTGAAAAACAAAGACAGTATGTGAACAGCCACTGTAAGTCTGCAAAAGCAAGGTAGCAAATGGTTCATGTCCAAGCCTCTTTCAGGAGTTAGCTCTGTCCAGAATTCACAGATGCAGTCACACCAGGTCAAGCATACCCCCCCCCCCCACCTCTCACAAAGGTTAAGGTTTTTCCAGTGCTCACAACAGGCATCTCTTTCACCATTTCATTACTGTTCAGATTCAAAGTACTGGTAATTTGCAGTTGAAACTTCAATAGATCGTTTTCACTGTCATGCAATAAATAAATAAATCGAAAACCAGCCAGTGGAAAAAGTCAAGAATTTGTGGTGTTATAGATGATAAATAAAGAACAAGCTTCTCCAAGTTTTAGGCCTTTGCCCTTCACCAAACGTCAGATATTCGTCAAAATGTTTCACAGGAATTTACAGAGCCCAGTATGAAAACGCCATCTTGGTGCACATCTGTTGTGCACCAATATGGTGGCCGGAAAATAGTGTCAACAACTGGAACTTACTTTGGCTATCTGGGCGACTGATCATCAGTACTGAACAAACAGGTATTTCCACAAGCACTTTTCCTAATGCTTTAACTTCTAAAAAAGCTCAAAATCATGAGATAAGTATACATTTTTCAAAAAACTCGATCATAGCCTTGTGTCACGCACCGCCATAACCCCAAAATTTAAAATGCTCTAGTTTCCAAACAAAGGTCACCATTAAGCTGTAAAATTGTAATCAGATATAAATTTATTGCCTCCTATGCCTGATGAGGATAAAAACTTTCGTGGTTCTTTACTTTTGGATTTTAGGAAGTGATGACGTCACATGAAAACGATCTATAAAACAATAATATTATTCTGGTCAAGCATGCTGTACATGGAATGGCTTCACAGAAACCAAAAATGTCTAAGTTGAAGGTAAAAGTTAAATTCAGGTAAAAAATTTACAAAAGGAATTGAGTTTCAACCCAGGTTAACAAATTTTTCCCTGAATTCAATTTTACCTTCAACATCTATACAAGATACTCTAGTGGAAAAACAGCTACATTAGAGGATGCAATTTTTGAATTATTGGCCTGTCTAAATGGCTAGCATTCTAAACTAAGGTTTACATTTGATTAAAACCAAGAACACACCTGATTTTATCCACGTCCCTGCGGTAATGTCTAGGTTCTTGGTCACATGGAACTGTTGTGAGATCTTTCAAATTTACACCACAAAAAGTATCATCTCCCAAGCCACTTATGACAACAAACTTGGACTCATCAGTAGCCGCGTCTTCCATAACAAGAGTAAGAGAGTCGAGAATTCTCTGATTTATCTTTTTCCGCTTGCTTGAGGAACGGCTAATCACAACATGGAGGCAATCATTCCGCTTTTGCACAGATACTTCCTTACAGATGTATTGCCTGTCACAAGAATCAGGTTCATTAACAGCTGCATGTAACACATTTTGCATGCTTGAGTCGCCATCTGTCAACTGCAATTGTACATGTACATCTTCAGCTGATTGAAATATCTCAGTTTCTACCTGGTTGCTATGACACTGAATCAAATCATCATTCCAATATGCATGATATGGGAGTCTGTTTACAACTGTTGTTTCCTGAAAGTCATGCCCAAGAAAACATTTAAAGTCAAGTTCATAATCGACCAACTCATTTGATGGGGCCCAAGAACTTGTTCCATCTTTCCACTGAACTAAGTACTCATACATTCCTGAGACATTTCGTCTCATTCCAAGAATTCTATCCGCTTTGTTCCTTCGCCTTCGTTTTTGAGGGGCATCAAAGGTTTGATCAGTTTCATCTACTGGTTGACAAACACTTTCAGCATTATCCACCTGATTTCTGACCAATACAGTTCTTCTAGCCTTGTCCAAAGCTTTTCTTTTGAGCTTTTGAGCAACAACCTTTTTCTTTAGAGCAGTTGTTGCTATAGGACCCTTGTCTCCCTTTCTCTTTAACTTCAACTTGTTTAGTTTACGTTTCAAGGCTGGCGTGAAATGCTTTTCCTCTTCGTCGTCCGTAAATTGAAAAGCATCGTCTTGAACACTTTCTCCTTCAAAACACAGTTCAGGTTTCGGCTTAGGTGGACGACCACGTTTTCGTTTCACCTCCTTCCCGGAAGAAAGAATCCTGCAGCCGTTTACCCGGACAAACTTTGAATTCACTTTCGTCATATATTTTTCTGGTGAACGAAGCATTAATTCCAGAGATCTTTTGGAAGGTTTCAGTAACGTGCGTTTGTCTGTAGCTTTCAAAACAGGCCGCGCCCAAGACTTTTTAACGCCATTTTGTGTTCTGACTATCTCGTGTTTTGTTTCGCAGCTTGCCAACAATTTCTTTGGGGGTCGACCCCTTCTCCTGGGAGTTGATGGCGTCGATTCGTTGTCGTCGCTGCTAGACGATAGGCAGTTTTTTGACAAATTGCGTATCCCTTTCGACAGCTTCCTTTTTTTACAAAATTTTGAACTTGAAGGTGACGCGAGAGATGCTTTCGTGGCACTTGTTTCACAATTGCCATGTGGCGAACGACTGTCAACCGAATGAAATTTCTTCAATTTTGACGAATTTTTTGGAGGCCTTCCTCTCCCTCGCTTTATTGGAGGTGTCTCGTTGGAATTTGAAGTTTCCGAGTCCGTTTGAAGATCATTTAACGTTCTTTTCACGCAAAGAGATTCAGTTGATTGACTACAAGAATGATTGGAACATGTTGACAAAGAAAGAACCACGCCAGACGTCGAAGCAAGGTCGAATTTGTACTCCAGGTCTGTCCTGTCTCCGTTTTGCCATTTTGGCGACATTGGTTCTCCTTTCATTTTATGATTCTTGAACAAACCGCAAGAATCCCCATCCAAAGACTTTGCTCTATCCTTCTTACACAATGCCGTGCTTTTAGGACGCGAAGATTCAGATAACAGACGCTTTCTTTTCTTCGTGGAATAAAACTTCCTGCGCGAGCTCGCATCGTCTGAATCCGACTCCACATAACGAGCGGGCTTTTTCAGCGTTCGTCCACCCTGAGTAACTAAAGACGGATTAGGCCTTAAAACACTGAAGGTGAACTCTCTTTTGCGCCCGCTCGTATTCTTTGTGTGATGCTCTGGCGGCCATTTAATGCCATTCAAACAATTGTCCCCACAGTCCAAACTTATTA